>VVAS01098618.1:14429-27336 GCA_015103295.1 Ptychochromis oligacanthus | reverse complement strand
GAACTGCATATTCAGATGACAACTGTCCACAGTGTTTTGACAGATCTTTCTTACATTTTCAATATAAAAATACTGATAACTGATATTTTAGAAACTCTGTCAAAAGCACAAATTTTCTCATTAAGATTCTCAGTCCCCAGGCTGATTATGTTATGGATCATTTGATAACCTATGATGAAGAACATCATAATTATATCAGTATTATAGACTATTATGGGCTATTTTTGAGGTAATTGAGTTGAACTTGGAGCTGCCTGTTTTTTCATATCACTACTCTTCACCATTAAGCAATACTCAAGTCACTATAGATATGTTGCTAAAAGAGATCTGCTAAATTACTTGTTTTCTTTTTATGTTTGCCAATTCATGCCCTCTTTTTTCTCCATTGTTGTTTCACTCCCATAAAAATCAGGGTAAATGGTACAGAGAAAGAAAATCTACATGATTTATGAAAGAGGATGTAAACACTGAGATAGAAGAAAGGGTGAATTTTTGTCTTAACTTCATTTGGTAAAAAAAAAAAAATGCAGTTAAAAATACAAAAAGCTTTGGAAACTTCTACTGAAGAGAAAAGAAATGCACATATACACACTCATCACACACACACTCTTACCAGCATAGAAGTCAACTCTGCGGATACGAAATGTGGTGGGAGCTGAGATGGCAACAGAGTATGACAAAAGCAAAAAGAATTCAAACACAAAGAGAAGCAAGTTTGAGGCAGCAATAAGTGAGATGAGGATGGCTCCAGAAAAACACGTTACAAATACAAATACTAGAGCAGCTGGAAAGTGGACTACACACTACAACTCTAAAAACAAATCATCTAAATGTACTCTATAGGGTTACAGCCAAGTCTCAAATAGCCCAATGCCTTAGGCAATGTGTTTTAGAACTATAGCTTTTACAAGTCTAATGTGAGACACAGTCAAAAGCCAGACTACTGAGCAGCTAAGCAGATTTCAGCTGAGATAAACTGACTGCCAGGATAACAAAGTCAGCTGATTATGATGACTCACTAACTTTAAGTAGCTGTATATGCATTGATCTTGAAAGAACCCTACTATAATGAGTCCATACATTTCTAGTGGAATCTCCAGGGGAAATCACTGATGTTATAAAAATATCAATAATTCAGCCCTAAAAATGTTAGACACTAATGTCTGCTTCCTGTATTTTCCCTTTAGCACCAGCAGTCTCAGAACTTTGCACAGTTTTATTTGATGGTACAAAGGTCATTTTTTTATTCTCTGATGCTTGCTGTCAATGTGCTTTTGCTCATTGCTGAGATAGTGGCTGCACAGCGCAGCTCAGAAGTATGAACCTGCTGTATGACGTTACTGAGAGAAATATAAAATATTTTATAGAACTATCTGCACTTTTTGAACTTACTTAATATCCCTGTTTTTATAGAAATAATCTCAGAGGATATTCAACCCTAATCTGCAATCCAGCAACAATATGGCAGCTGTTGGATTAATGACGTTCCTGACTGAATCTCAGTGTTTCTGTATCTGATCTCACCATTTTTCCACTGGTAGTGGTCAATCTTATCCAAAACTGGAAGACATGATGGATTGAAGAAAGAGGAAAGAGGAAGGCAGAAGGAGTGGTAAGATCACCTGAGATGTCTTTCTCTATCTTGTACACACACACACACACACACACACACACACACACACAGTCCAAGCATGCAGAAATATAGTCTTACCCTCTAAGGCGTATTTCATGTCCTGAGCGAAGAGCATCCACATGACTTCTGTGCTGACTTTACCCACATTGAGCTCCTGAGGAAACCTGAAGGCATGAATAAATCAGACAATAAAAGCATTAGTTGCGCTGCAAGTAATATGAGTCTTTGCCCTTGTTGTGTGACTGGCTAATTCTTACTTTTTTATGCTAACTGTTAAACATTACCCATGAAAAACAGGTTACTCTTTCAGCTTTGGCTATCTGGTTGTGTGTTGTTATTTCCCTTACTTCCCAGCTACATGATTGGGGGATAGTTCAGGATTTAACTTGGTATCTGTGCTCGCTGTTAAAATCTGTCCTTTAACGGTGAGCACAGATGTTCTTAGGTGTTTGACCAAATGATTAGTTATTTGAGTTTATGAGCATCCATCGCTCCCATTTTCTCATTTTTATGACCTGTTGAATTTTTTGCTGTTAACTGTAAAACTTTGTTGATTAAAAACTGTTAGCTGTGATTCCACCTTGGCCATCTGGTTGCTGAATGTTACTTCCCTTATTCTTTAATAAGCCAGGACTAGGTTTAATTGAGGCTCACCCAGGATATAACTTGTTACTGTTGATAACAGGTTGATTTATTAAAGGGTTCCTGTGTATTTATGTGAACTAAAATTGGACATGGCATTCACTTTTACTCTGGAGGATTTTTAGCACCTCCACTGACGAGACAGTATTTAGTCAATAGTTTTCTTTGTTTATTTCTTCAAATATTACCATATTACTTATTTCCTAGTTGCTCTTTTATGTTGTTAAATGTTTTTAATGGGTAAAGTTTCCCAGTTAACCGTGGCTCAAATTTGGCCATCTGTTTGTCTAATGTTATCTCTTTTCCGCTACCCAGCTGCGACACACATTGTATATTACTATTCTGCTTAGTAGTCAGCTTGTTAACTAAGTCCCTATGTACATATAATCAGTAGTAAAACAGCACTTGAAATGGGCAACCTTAAGCAAGTTGCATGCATACACAAACATGGATCTAAGCAGAAAACACAGAACTCACAGGTTAAAGTTCAAAACTACTGAAAACAAGTGATATCAATACTTCATCTGCCTTTCTTAGCCAATATTTGATAGGCTTACTGTATTTACAACATTAATGGCATCATGGAACAGAAACCACTTTGATAAATGAAAACATGCTTTTGTCAGTAGCAACTGATTTTTTTTGTCACAAAATCTAATAAATCTAAACCTAACTGAAGTTTTTGATTAGTTTAGCATTCTCTGTGATAATGTAGAGTGTTGTAAGCATTTCCCCCATTCATCTTTAACAATGAATTACAGTAAAGATAATATGATCCAAGTATTGGCTCAAAATATGTCATTTCACTTAATTTTTCGGCTACAAGCTTTAGTATAATGGCAATGAACGCAACTTTTCACATGCAACTCCAGATCTACAATATGCAAGATAAAAACAAATACTGACTGATTAATGATGGGTGTGTATGAGTTTTTATCTTCCTCAATGATGGACACAATGAGTGTGATGAGTTTAGGCCAAAAGTCCAGATTCTGGATGCTCGGCCCCTGCTCCTCTGGTTGGCTCTCCTCTTTCTTCTCCTCCTCTTCCTCTTCTTCTTCTTCATCCTCCTCATCTTCTTCATCCTCTTCTCCGGCATCTTCTCCCTCAGCTTTTTCCTTCTTCTTCTTCTTTTTCTTCTCTGTCTCAGGCTGCAAGGGTGAAAAAGAGAGAATATGAAAAAAATGTAAGAATTTAGTTGCCAGATATGACGTGTTTTAGTTCTATACATCTAGAAGGTCGACAGCACAAAACAAAAACAAAACAAGTTCAAAAGTTTGCTTAACAGTTGCATTTTAACTGAATAATGTATCACATTTTTCCTCCACTACGCTAAAATGATGTATTTACAAAAACGAAAATCTTGCTCTATATTTATGTGATAAGATTCTGCACACTCCATAAAACTGAAAATGACACCATTAATAAGTATTTTTTAATTAATTCCAAAACTCGAATGGTTAAATGACTTTAGACACATTAATACATGACTCTTTCTTGGCATAATTAAAAATACCCCTTGTTCTGAAAATATTTCTTCGGGTGCCGAGGACAGGGGCTCATTATAGCATCAATTAAACCAGCTGGTAGTGTAGATACTGTGATTAATATTGCAAATTTGACGAGGTGACGTAAAAACTGAGAGTTAGATCTGCTGTTTGCTTGATTTAAATATTGCAAAATGTACCACAGCTTTCTCAGACACCATTGCAATTACCTAAAAAATGACTCATAGTGGTTTGCAACAAGTGCGTAGAGAAAAAGTGGTTCAAAATGATACCATAGCATCCTGTTAAACCTGGCATCTCAATTAGTCCCAGATCAATAGTCTAACTGTAAGCATTCTTACATTAGCATACTATTTCTTGGGGCTGGGTCTAAAACCCCCAGTGGACATTTTGGTTTTAGATGGTGGAAGAAGATAATGAAGTAAGATATACACTATTATCATTTCTTTCAGGCATACAAAAAGATAAATTTCCCGGAGGATCTATTGATCTGTTGTGGGAGCTCAAAACATGTCGATACTTAGCAACTCACTGCTTGGACGGCGGGTTGAAACTGACGGTTGAAGAGCTCCAGACAGTTGTTAAAGATATACTCGTAGGTGGAGTTCAGACAGGCCTTGACGCAATCCCGAACCACGTTGGCTGCCCGGGGAGGACTCTGCAGTTCCAAGACCTGCATGTGACCCGACATTGGAATGGGAAGACAGAACACAGACATTTATAAGTCACACAGTGGGTGAATATTAACATGATCATGTTATTAATCTAGAATATAAACTTTTCTGCTAATAAGCAAGAAGTTATGATCACCAGACCAGGGGTGTGTCCAGAGAGGGGGATAGGGTGGCACTGTCCCCCTGAAATAGGATTGGTGGCCCTCCCCTACTAGACTACTGTTTATCTTACAATGCCCAATGCCACTGCATGACAGCAAGGATATAACCAGAGGTGGAACCTTTTATAGTACATCTAAGCAATTACTGTACTGAAGAAAAGATTTAATGTACTTTATTTTGTAATGTTTAAGGTCTTTTAAATTCTTTTCAAATGTTTTGTCGTTTGTGTCTTTTACCTGCTTTTTAATTGTTGTATTATCTTACATTATATTCTGTTAAGAACTTTGTGACTTTATATTAATAAATATTGCTTGCTTACTTTATTGAAGCATTTCTATTTATGCTGCTTTCTACTTCTACTCTACTATATTTTGAATGCAAAGTATTGCACATACTTTGTACTCCATACCATTTATTTTAAAGCTTTCGTTACTTCTAATTCTGCAGATTTTAAAATATAAATCTACTAATATATTATGCTGTATTATTATATATAAAGCTACCAATAGTATGTAGCTATTTTCGGCTGCTCCCTTGTCACAAGGGGTCGCCACAGCGGGTAGCTCCGCATGTTTGATTTGGCAGAGTTTTTAATGCGAGGTGCCCTTCCTGATGCAACCCCTAGGGGGATATGCATCTCTGGCTGGAATCGAACCAGCGACCTTTCGTGTGCAAGGCAAATGTGTTATCCACATTTATGATTCATCAACTATGATCCAATAATATATGCTTATTTCAGCATAATACATAATGCATAATACTGTATAGTATTTTCACTTTATTATTTTTATTCTATTTTTTAAAATTTTTATTTTACACTAACGTTAAAACAGGACAGCTACCTCCTTGCAACCAGGGAAAATCTGTGGTTGCCCAGTGATTGAAATTATTTTTTTTGGATTCAGCAACCAATTGCAAGTAGTTGCAGCGACCAACTGCTCACCCAGGGGTTGAGCGTGCAACACCCTCAAACTCTGGGCGACCACTTTTGAGGATTGCAAAGGTTGCCTGGTGGGAGGTAACGTGTCTCCAAACAATCGCGGCCTGACTTGGACTGATTGCAATCACTCTCAGACAGATTAGTGAAGGTTTGCAAATAATTGCTGTCTAATTTATACACGAAGACAGATTGGCAGGAATCATTGTTATAATCAGTCTGAGTCAGTTTGCGCCAATGAGTGCAGCCCGTCTCTTTGCAGTACCTGACTCAAGTCAGCTGGTTTCCAACTGGTTGGATTCTGGCTATATTCCTATATAAAAGCAAGGTCGCCTATGTCATTCTGCAGTTAAATCACCATCCTGCAGCAACTATGTCACTATTTGTGCAGGAATTTCTGCATTTCTGTTTCAAATCTACCTGGTTCTGGTTGGAATTTCTGTGTATGTAGATAGCAACAGATTTGCAATTTTTGCCAATTTATCACTTATTTATCATTAATCGCTGTATTATAACAAACAGTTTGCATGTAATTGCCAACTTGACCCAATTCAATCGCAAACTGACAGCAAACTGACTCAGTGTTATTGCCGTTTTAACACCGTCTTCAGTCACTTCAGCTGACTGCAAATGGTCGCAGACCTGGTCCCAGTCTTCAAAACAACCCCTTCAAAGGCAATGGCATTGTGCACATTTCAAAAGCAACAGTATTGTGTATATTGGACATGATTGTGCCACTGCCATTTACTGTGATTTCACAGTAAATGAGGAAAGAACATTTGTAACAGATCTGAATTCAACACAAGCTGAGAGACATTGATCAACAGCTGTGATCAATCCTGCAACATTGAATTTCAGCTCTGTGCAATTCTTCCTATGAGCTAAAATCTACAAAATAAACTGCCAGCTTTTGGCATTTCGTGGTGAAATTTCAGTGGAGACTTCATGTTACTTAAAAGGTATGCAACCCTAGAATGTAATAGCAGTGTTGCATGCATCTGTATCTGTTTGGTTTTAATTGGGGGCATAATGATAATATAATATGTAATCATATATTATAAGTTGATGTTTTGTTTCTACCTTCATCCTGAAGAAAGTGATGCTGGTGAGAAGATCCACAGTTGATTTGAGGTCACTGAGGCGAGCCTTGCTGCTGGCTGGGAAGTTATTCTGCACATAAACACACATGCACACTTGGTTAACCATATGTGTCTTTGAAAGTTTATCTGCCTATTTAGATCAAGCTCTTCTAGGGTCTTTTTTTCTGTAACTGAGCTCTTTTGTTAATCATGGTGGCGGTTTGCCATTTTAGCATTCATCAAATCAAGCTCCTAGTTCACTCAGCTTTTAATTTCACTGCTTAACAAGCAAAAGGTTTGGGTGCATGCCAAACTGAGACAAATGCTATCTTGAAAAATTGCTGTGGGCCCAGAATAAACTTAAAGATAAAAAAAAGGAAATAGCAATTGTGTGACTATTTTTATTTAAAACAGGCAAATGGCGGGGAATAAAGAAGCTACATGACAGCAGAAGGGGGTAAAATATGTGTTACCACCACCATAAGTTGATTCAGTGCTGACATCTACCATGTTCTATCTTGTGAATGAATGAGGACAGAAATGCTCCTGAGATTCACTCGAGATGCATCGTGTATCTGTGTGTAGTTAAGAAACTATTAACAGCAGCTGAATGCTCTGACTCACTCTGTACATGGAGAGATCGATGCGAAGGGAGTTGTGCAGCTGATCCAGGAGTTTCACAAAACGATCTCTCTGTTGGAAAGAGGAAAGAGAAAGCTCAGATTCTTGCACTTGTCTCAAACAGTGAGGAAGATACAGACGTGAATAGTTCTCAGCCTGCGTGTATCTACCGAATATACTGTATATGGAGTCCGAAAGGAAAAAAAGAAGAGATGCTGAGATAATGGAATGATGTTTCTTCGAAATGTGTCAAAATAGAGATACACTTCTTCCACACATGTGCAAAATATACAAACATTTGAGCTGCATGATTATATTTAGAAGTTGGAAAGGTAGCCTTGCTCGTTATGACCCTTGCTGAATGGGGGAAAAAAACTTTCTGGACACAGAAATGGATTGGCATTTTCAATCAAAGCATCTTGCTACATCCACCAACACAATCATAAACCGCTTTATTCTACACATTCAACGCTCTTATCTGTCACATACACATTCACATACTGATGGATGCTTCAGGTTCAATATCTCGTCCAAGGTCCCTTCAGCATGTGGACTGGAGGAGCAGGGGATCATACCACTGACCTTCCAATTATTGGACAACCTGCTCTACCTCCTGAGCCACAGAAGTTTGGTACCTGCTGCCGAAAGGCAAGACAAGCAAGTGACAAATAATCTGTTAACCTGTACTGGACTGGATCAGCACAGTCAGACTGCAATTTAGGAAGACAAGCCTAGAGGATATAGAAGATATATCACGAGTTATGGATTATTTTAAATCCCAGTTCTGATACTTTTTATGGTCAGTGCACACTTTTTCCCCCTGATGAAAATACTTCGAGGTCGAAACATGCTGTTATTTTAAACCAGTATAGTTAAATAAATATAAGACTTCCCCTACAGCCTAAGAGTACCTGCAGAAGTTGTTTTGTTTAGGATTTTCATCTTCAGGGTACCTTCTTCAGCAGAATTTTATGCAAGTATCCTGCACAGTTTTTTCATCAATGGACAGATTGGTGATGAGAGTATGAAAAGGATGTCTGGCAGACAAAAGAAAGATACCCACGATGTTTACTGATGAGAAATACTGAATGTAAATGTATTTGCAAAGTGTAGTTGCCACTCTACATTGATTTCCATTGTGTCTGATTCAAACAGGAAACCATGCGCGCACTAGATGCGAGGCAGAAGTCATGGGATGGCCCAAGTGCATTTTTTTTTCTTATCCTGTTGGCTTTGTTTTTTGAGTTTTACTTGGAGAACTTTGCACACTAAATCCTCACAGGTGAGTTTGTTTGGCTGCACTTTTAAACAGATGCACCTGTTATTTCTCCTCTTTTGCATCTCAGTCAGCTTCTTAAGACACACGTTTCACCCCTGCAGTGGACTATTGTGCATTCTAGATGGGTTTTAGGACCTGTGTTATTAGGTGTTGCCTAATCAACCAGGAATGAAATTTACAAAACAGTACCTTTGGTGTTCCACAGACTTGCATGCCAGGCCTGCTCTTTGGGAGCAATTTGGGCTCTATGTCTTCCTTAAATACAGGAGGACATCCGGACAAGAACAGTCAGTAATCAAACCAGCCTGTGATCAGTGGCCAACCAGCTCTACCACCTGAGCTACAGACAGCAGAGGTATCCCCAATGCTTATTTTTTTTTTATTTTTTTTCCTACTATCTTGCTTCATATGCTTTGGCACCAGAAATGTATTTACATGGAAAGGCAATAAAGCACCCTGAAATTGGGAGAGGGACAGAGTCCTCTGTTGTGTTGGGAGTCACGACGTGGCTGACAAACTGAGGAGGTGAAAATATTTAATAGAGAGAAAATGAGGGGGCAGAAGAAAGAAATGCAGGGTTTCCAGCATCACTGATTTTCTAACTTGTTAGTCACTACAAATTATTAAAAAAAAAACCAAAACACTTATCTAACAGGTAATGAAAGAGGTGGATACCAAAATGGGTGCATTTTGATTGTGTAATAGTTCTCAGTCTTTCATGTCCTAAGAAAAGTTAACAGTCATGTTTGCATAACAGTTGAACTGTTAATATACTGGAAAGGGTTTCCCTTTGTCCTGGGGTGCAATGATGGACAATGGCCAACAATAACTGGCACAAATGAGCAATTAAAAAAAATGGGACTGTCTATGCGCCCCTTGATGGCAGAAACAACGAAAACAGTTAATGAGTATGTTTGAAAAAGCAGACAGAGACACACACTGTGGTATAGCTTTGTGAGTCACTGTTAAGAAACTAAGAAGACAAGTTTGGTTACGAAGGAGAGAAGATGAAGGAGAGGGAGGGGAGAAATCCATTAACTTGTACAACTACATGCCAAAGCTCAGCTGTAACTTAAAAAGGTTTAGCCCGGTAATATTCGTTATTTTTACTGTCAAAACACCTTTTTTCTGTGCCAAAGAGCTCTACTGTCGTCCAACAACTTTGAAAAACACACCACTGAGCCATATGACATGCTCCTTCATTACCATGAACATTGTTTTTAGTCAGTCCCACACAAACCTTCCTGCTGCTGTAAATACAAAGTTATTGACCAGGAAGATTGGGACACACCAATTTATCTGTCCAGCACTATTAAAATAAATTAATTAAGATACCAAATACTGAATCAACAAGAGTGCTTTCTGTTTCTCCAAATTTAAAACTGGATTTGTATCTAATTTTAAAAAAGGACAGGGATCAATCAAATCCTGACCCTCAGTTTGCATTCCGTTATAATGAATGCAAGAAAGCAGAAACACTGAATTAAGACTCGATCTAAGAAACCACTGCCCCATTGTGCTGCTCATTAATGACATCTGCCTAAAGTAATCATCTATTATTGTTTGACATTTTGGGGTTTTATTGTATGTGTTAACAGCAAATGCAGAAAATGAAGCCAACACGAAGAAGTGGCAAAAAGCAGGAACTCTTTAAATAGCCACTTGAGGCTGGCTGCAAAAGCAAGTCAGTCCCCATAGATTCCCATTTTAAAATGTCCAAACTTTACAGCAGAGAAAAAAATGTAAAATTCCTGGTACAAAAAAAATTTTTTTGGTCACTAAAGCTAATTTCCGCATTTATTACAAATTATTTTTTTTAACTCAACCATTTACATTTTATTGAGGCCTAACGTTGGCATTATTTGGGGAGTGGTTACTTCTGCTGACAGGCTGATGCAGGCAGCTGAATCTGCCTTCTCAACTGTGCATTTTAAATTATCTGGAATTATCTGATAAATAATATGCAATCCTATGGAGTTAACCGTACTAGCAGCCTATAGTTTGTTAGTGCATTAGTCTCTTACTTAAAGAAAATAGCAGATTTCTGTGTCTGTGCATTGTACCCAGTCTACGGATCTACTGTGCTAACCAAGCTAGCATTCACAACTTTGCACTACACCCTTCTCATCCAAACATAACCACTTCTGGCTTCAAACAACCAAGACTGTGTCTTCCAATCACAATCGCTACATCCATCTTTTATATACAGCCTGTGGTTGATGGTAAGAAAAATATTGCCCGCCGCACCTACTGAAGTAATCCTGGAACCTTGACCTTATCCTTAACTTTAAAATAAAGTCCCCTTTGAGGAAGTAAAGCTTAGACAAAATGATGGCGTGAAACACACAAAAAAACCCCACTTCTGACCTAAAAGCCTGAGACAAGAACAAAATCTTAGTTTTGACCTTTAAAACATATTTCATTTTCACACTGTCCTTCCCTCGAGCAAAACCATCTTTGTCCTCACCGCCACACAGCAGCTCCTCCTCTCTTGGTAATGATTATAATGAACTCCTTGTTCTTGTACCTCCTCCCCACATGCTGAGGGGCAGGTTAACCCCTTTACCCTCCATGGAGTTCACAAACCTTCCTGTCCTCTGCTGCTGTAACTCAATCTATATGATGAAAACTCACTTACACAGATGCTCCAATTCATTAGTTGGGTGATAAATATCTGTCCCAATAATTAATATTTTAAGCCAAAAGCATGACCTAATACCTAATAATTAAAAAAGTATCCTGAAGGAAAAGAGATGAAAAACAAAGATGATCATTTGGAGCTGAACTTCACCTTTTTGCACTCTAATCTGTATTCTGCTTTCTTAGCACAATCCAGTGTTGGTCACTGTAACTGAGGTATTATCACTACTAAACAGACCTACAGTACAAATTTTTCTATATTTTGTATTATGACACAGAAAATTTATTGAGCTATTATTGGTGAGTCCGTTTTTTGTGTGTTTTTTTTGTTTTTTAAAAATCATTATTAATGGCGTTGTTTTTATAGATTCTCTGAACCTTTTTTTGCCCTGACAAGTAGACAAGCGGTTCTGCCCGCTCTAGTCTAAATCTTGGGAGACTATTTGTCACTTGTGCTCTGAGCAAACTAAATATAAAAACAGTTTGGTTTTTTTTCCAGTATGTGGATGGCTTAGTTAGTAATAGTGTTGAACAAAGTTATCTATCTAAGAGTTATCTATATATCTAACCAAATCATATCTTTCATTCCTGCTTCTGAAATTTCCCCACACGCTGCTGAAAACCGCTGTAAGCTGGTTTCAACACCAAAGCTTCTGCTTTGTCCTTGTGGAGCAGGTGCAGACTCACCACAAGCCAATAAATGGTACCTTAAACAAGTTGCTGCAGGCAGATGACATCAAATTATCTTGGGAGGAAACAGCTTGTATTGCTCTAGTCGTGGAAAGACTGTTGCCCAAAGCAGGAAAACACTTCAATAAGTCTACAAGCCAAACAGAATATGGTGACAAACCTTGAATAATTTGGCTGCCAGACAAGGTCTCAGGTCCTGTTTAACCCTTCACAATCTGATGATCCCTCTACCGGGACCAGCCTGTATCATGCGGCTAAAGCTCCAACCAATCTTTTAAGTCACAGGAGAGTCCTGCCAGCGTATTTTGCTTGAGTTTAATCATTTTGGCAGAGGCTGAAAAAAGCCATTATGATGTAAAGCTGGATATTTGTTGAACTGGTGAACTTTAGATTAGTGAATCAGTGAACCTTAGATTTCTGAACCTTTTTTCTTAAGTTCTGTGTCACTACTACTTTTTTTGTGTTTACTTTTGGAACTACATGACTTTGGTCTAACAGCGCAAACAAATACCCTGGGAAGTCACATCCTTTTCAAAGATTTAACTAAGATTGCTATTTATTGTGCTCCAGCCTGATGAATGGTATAAGGAGGGTGGTTAAGAAACCTTTCTTGAATAGACAGATAGACAGATGGGTGGAAGAACGCAGAAAAAAACCTTTTTTTCCACAGGTCTTGTAATTACATGATGATCTCAAAGAAAGTTTTCCTGTACAGAATCACTTTTAGATGTTTGCATATAAAGCCTACATTCTGTAAATGACTCTCTTGCCCAATCAAGTCTTAGCAATAATTCCCTAATTCAAATGGTTATCCATTTTCCTCAATAAGTAGGTAGCAATAGAGAAGAGAGCCTGTTCACCTTCTATTAATGCTAATGTACTGAAATTGGCTGCAATTCCCCACAGGGCTTCATCCACTCCATGAATAGGAATGAATGAAACTAAAATTATTATTTACACCTACTTCATGACAAAAAAAGACCACATTTAATTGGGCTTTTTTTTTTTTTTTTAATTTTTCAAAAATATTTTTTTTTTTTTT
>VVAS01098525.1:12550-28401 GCA_015103295.1 Ptychochromis oligacanthus | reverse complement strand
CAATCCGATGGACGAGTCTGGGTTTGGCGGTTGCCAGGAGAACGGTACTTGTCTGAGTGCATTGTGCCAAGTGTAAAGTTTGGTGGAGGGGGGATTACATGAGAAGATTTAAGAAGAATGTTAAATGCAGATTAAAAGCAATAACAGTAATACAACTACTAATAATTGTTAATTTACCTGTCTAGAGAGTTTGATATCAATCTATGAAAGATAAAGGTTCTGAAATGGTTTTTAAAGTAGGGGTTTTCTAGACACTCACACTGATGTCTTTGATGGCTGACAACTTTCATTTCAATTTAAAAAAACAAAAAACAAAAAGCCTTAATTGAACCAAAGTGAGCCAAGGATTTGTGTTTTAGCTACCTTGGCTCCTCTGTCCTCAGATCTCTTCCTCACATTTTTCTCTGATGTCCTTGCTGGCACAAACACGCAAAGAGATACAAGTGAAGAAAATGAGGAGACATGTTAGCATAATAAAATACAACCATGGGCATGAGTATCCCAGTTATGATCAGTTTTTCTCACAGCCAGCGCCAGCGTTTTGACATCATCTCATCAGATTATTCTAATCTTAAAGAGATTTGACTTTGATTACTGAGGTTGATACTAAGGTTAAACAATAGTTGGCTCTCTCCATGACACATATGAGTTATTAAATTGATCAGACAAAAAAAAAAAAAAAGAAAATCACTAATATCTCTTTGTTTAATGAGTGCAAATAAATGTTTAATACAGGTTGTACTTTTTGCCTTAACTATTTATTGGTGGGAAGCAGTAATATCCTGTAACCTTGTAGTGACAGTGAGTTAGACTCAACTAGGGGAGAATCAAGGCTTAAAAACAAACAAAAAAAATATTGACAACGGAGTGTACTTTCATCATTGATCATCAACATGCACCACTACTATCTGGTAGTAGTGTGGGTTACAAATTAACAGAAAAAAGACAAAGCGGTTATTAAGGTGCTGGGAGAGCACAAACCTGTAGACCAGCTTCACTGTTCCTCAGTATGGACCCTTTAGCGAGGGGATGAATGCTATTTTCCCAGATAATATGCTCCTAGTTAAGTGTTAAATGACATCTGGCCACTGTAAAAGCTAGATGTGATGATTCACATCATTTTCATCCTCAGCAAACTGAGTGAGCTGTTGTGGCTGATATGGAAACGTCCACATTTGCTATGTTTACCTCTCAATCTATTCAGTGTTTTCCTCTAATTCTGACAGTGTGCCTTAGTATTCTGACAGTAGTGTGTTTTGTAATTATCTTTTGATGGTAATTATGTCTGTTTCACAGGGCTGTGTGAAGCAGGGAGGAGGAACCGACTTGAGCTCCAGCTGCATGAATCGCTCAGTGAGTGGCTGAGAGAGGTAAACCTCTTCAACACACTGCTTTGAAGTTACAGTCCATCACATTTAGATTCATATTTCCTTCTTTCCTTTGTAATTGGTATCCAGTTTATGCAAAGTTTTCCAATTGCTGTTTGGAACTGCTGGCTTTTCTGCAGCACAGGAAGCATTTTATATTTCCTGAAGAAGAACCAGGTTGTTAACAGGAACAGGGGCAGCTACTGCAGCTGAACAAAGAAAGCTCCTCTCCTAAAGACATTGAATAACAGCAGCTAACTGTGAGATGGGTTTAACTGAGTTAGTTTAACTGAAAGAAGGGGATTCACAGTCTTTTGAATTCAGTCACAGGCTGTTACATGTTCTTACAATCCATAAAAAGGCAATCTACTTCAGGTCTTTCTGTGCTTGCATTTAAAAAAAATCCTACCAAGAACCATACATCATCCACCAAGTGAGCACATAGAGTCCATTGGATGGCCGGGTTTTTGTTAAAGTTGTTGTGTGTTGTTTCCCATTTAAACAAACAAAAAAAAAAAGTTTATGGGATGGCTTAAATTCCACATACAGAAAATGTAGTAATGTCACTATTTTAGCCAGCTACTGTGTAATGTTTTAGAGGCTGCATTATTTCCTTTGGTCTTGGTCCACGGTCATTCATAACAAATGCATTCATGCCACTCTGTTTTCTTTAGCCAGGTGTTGATACGAAGCTGTGTGCGTGCTGAAAGGTCCTTGCCCTGAAAATGGCTCAGTCGGTGCAAGTTAACCCAAAGCTGCCTGGTGAGAAACTCCATGAAGAAGCCAGTGTTATTGTAATTCCAGCTTACTGTTGAATGTATTTTTTTTTCCTGAAAATGTGACTATTTAGGCTTCCCCTTAAAATAAGGTTTGGGTGTTGCAATTTGTAGTTTTATAAGTCACTGTAGCCATATATCAAATCACTCGTTTTTACCTGACATAAAAGTGATGGAATTAACGACATTTAGACAGTTCAGATGGTATCAGGGAAGCTGGTAACTGCAGGAAACAAAACACTGTTTGATGTGTCTTTATTTTGATGCCTAAATCAACCATAATTTATTATGACACATTAAAGCCAAGTGTAAAAGACCTCCTTTGTCTATGCTAAAGCAATAAATTAGACATTACCTTTTTTGCTTTTAAAACAGGAGTGCTATTGTCTCTTCTGAAGCTGTAATATTTTGATGGTAGCCTGAGGAGTTTTTATCTGTTAGTTTTATGATAATGCAGTGCTTTACAATTAGGCTTCTGTTTTGCTTGCATCATTGTTGGTAGTGCATAAAGAAGCATACCAAAGTGCCAAGAAAGGCAGCGAAGAAGCAGCTACTAAAGATGGATGTATAAAATGCAAAATGTAAAATATTAGTTTTGCATGTGTTTCGGTAGGAAATACAATTCAGCTCATTTGTTAAAGCTCTATGAAAAAAATGTGAATGTAATTTTTGTTTATAAAGAATTTCCAGAGGGCATCTTTAAGTACCGATGATGTGCTGGCCACTGACATGTCCTTTTCTTTTCAGATCTAGGCTCGCCTTTCCTTTACTCCAGTCAGGAAGAGGCAGACCAGCAAGGCTCTTACTCTGTCCAGACTCCGTATGGATTTCAGCTGGATCTAGACTTTCTTAAATATGTAGAGGAGATAGAAAGTGGGCACAACCTCCGTCGGGCACCCATCAGCTCTCGGCGCTCCGGGCGAGGGCTAAAACTCTCCCAGAGGAGTCCAGGTGTGGGAGGACGTACTAGTGGCTGGACGTCTACAGAGTCGCTAGCATCCCCGGTCAGTGAAGATGGCAGAGCTCCTCCACCACCGCCACCACGTAACCGTCTCGGGTCAGCCCCCTGTGAGGCAGTCTCCCTTTCCCCTGTAACCCTTCTCAGCGTTCCTCCCCTGTCTGCTGGGGCCAAAGTGCCACCGCCTCCACCACAACGTAACCCCAGAGTTGAGCGGACTCTTCTGGAAACCAGCCGGCGGCTACAGCAGGAACAAACCCACCAGCACCAAAATGGTGCCCGATTCCAGCTTGCAGATCCTCCCAAACAGCTCTTACCCTCTCCAGCAACGCAGCCTCTGCTGAGTAGCTGGACAAAACCCAGTCCTCAGACCTCGGGGCGCAGCACTCCAGCTGCTGGCACCACTGTGACCCCAATCCCACCAAGCCAGCTGCAAACAGTTAGAGAGCAAATGGCTACGGCCTTGAAGCAGCTGAAGGAGATGGAAGAAAGAGTAAAGGGTGTTCCTGCACTTGAGAAAGAGGTGGCCAAACTTCGTGCAGAAAAAGACATGCTCTTGTTAGCCCTGCAGGAGAAGAAGGTAGCCATGGAGGTAGCCCAGCAGACGCAACAGTGTACAGAGTCTTCCACCCAAACCACAGAGACCCTCCAAACTGACCACAGTCGACTGACTTCACCAACCTCAACTGGACACAAAGGCCTTGTAAAATCTGGTGAGCTGAAAAGGCTGACAGAAAAATTTGAGGGGAAAGAAGATAAACCTCCAAAACTGTCATGTAAGGCTTTAGTAAATTCTCCAGAAAAGGTAGCTGTTCAGAAGAAGTCAGTGGCTGTAGGGAACGACATACCAATGGCCTCTGTTGTTTTATACTTCAGGGATGGTGTAAAAGATGCTTCTGAGGGCACCACGGTGACCGTTTGTGAAAAATGCACAGAAACAGAGCGCCCCCTGGTTCAAGAGGAGGGAATACAAACCAGAGTGGAGACAGAAGAGGCTGAGGTTTGGGTCATGGAGTCACTACTGGGCCTGACCACAGAAGCACAGCGGGAAATAGACACCTTACAGGACACCATTAAATTCCAGCAGGAGTCCATTGTGGCTCTAGAGGATCGGCTGCGTGTGGCCGACAAAGACCTGGGAATCCTTAGAGCGCAGATGGAGGAAAAAATCTCCAAAGTCACATTTGAGAAGGAGGTCCTTGCAAAACCCGACATGACACATGCCCAAGTAGAAACGCTAACTTCTGAATTAAAGCATGCTGCAGTTTTGTGTCATCCAGAGGTGGCTGATGCATGTGTAGGTGAAGACTTGGAGGCAGATACAAAAGAACAGGGCACACAGACCGATGCTTTGGAGACACTAGAAGAACCATCTCCGGTTGCTCTGGTTGCAATGGTTAGCACTGGGTGCCAATGGGAGAACTTGTGTGAGGAAAAGACTGAAGAGCAGAAAGTTACTGTACCAAAGAGAAGACAGCTGACCATTGCTGAATACAAGGTCTCGCCAGAAGAAGAAGTAGTCGGAACGACTGAGAAACCAGAGGGAGATCAAGGGGAGAAGACTGCAGCCAGCAACACCAAGACAGGTGAGTACTGTGTGGCCCCCAGTGAATAAGGGCTTGCAGTTAACATTAGAGATGCACCAGCCCAAGTTTTTCCAAGTTCCGATCCAATACAGATACCTTGGTCTATACCAAGTACCGATTTGATACCAGTATTAAATTAATAAGATGTAATCCTCACTGTGAGGTACAGACTGGGAATCATTGTTTATGTGACCCAAGATTTTCAATTTACTAAACTGTTATTTAGTAAGATAATAACTGACAAAAATAAATAAAAATTATTCACATTATTCACCTGTATTTGTACTAGCATCATTTTTGTGAGTGTCCTTCCTTTTACTACTCCTTGCACGTCGCGTGTTGAGCTGACATCAGACAGATGGTAACAACACGTTATGTCACCATAAGTAAAAGCTGTTGAACAAATGTTACACTGAACATAACAACAGTGAGAGTGGGCGAGCGAAAGCATTGCCATTATCAGAACTTTCCAGTCGTGTTAACTTGCTTGACCACAGTTTGCAGTTGAAGTAAAAACTACTGCAGACATACAAATAAAAGCAGTTGCTGCAGCTCAAATGAAATATCTCCAAACTGCTGTTGCTTTCCTGTCTGCCTCCTCCAGGTTACGTTAGGTCTGCTGCTAGCAACCGGTGTGCTGCTGGTGATGCATATCATTGCAAATGACGTACAATTGAAGCTGTAGATTGGCTTGTTATCACCAATATCAGATAGAGCTTTTCGAGTCAGGATTGAATACACCGGATCGGTGCGTTCCTAGTTAATATGCAGTTAAAATTTCATCTTCAGTTCAGGCTGAAGAAAAGACAAACCGGGCTGAAGCTTCTCCTCAACTACTTTCTCATTCAGACTCATTGAACTTTCTCCTCGTGCATGAGGCGTGCATTTCTCAGCTGTACTTTGAACTATTGTTTGCGTCCTTTATGGCAACAGGTTTGCTGAAATCAATCATGAAGAGGAAAGATGGGAGCAACACGGGGGAGAATCGCACCAGTGGCAAGAAGAGCCTGCAGTTTGTTGGGATTCTAAATGGAGGGTGAGTTACCGTAATGTGAAACCAAACTTTTATTTTTACCTGAGCAAAAATAAAATAAGTGGCGACAAATAGTCTAGAGGAGTAAAATTACACTTTGACCAGGTCACAGGTTTGATGAATAGGAAATGAAAACTTCCTTTTAAAGGAGCCAATAAACTGCACAAGCTGTCTGGTGTTCAAGCAGATATTTGTCTTTTCCAGGTATGAATCTACATCCAGTGAAGAGGAAGAGGAAGAAGAAGAGGAGGAAGATGGGAGTTCTTCTGGAGAAAGTGTAGAAGGCGAGTGCTTGGACAGCACTGAAGAAGATGAGGCAGCTTTGGAGGAAGAAACATCTGAGGAGGAGAGAAATGTTAACCTGGATGAGAGTGACACTGATGAGGAAACGCTGAGAGCTGCAAATTATTCATCTGATGCTGTGAAAGAAAAGTAGGCCGTTACTACGATGAAAATAAATGTAGTTTTATTTTCATGTTAAAGTGCAGTGCTGTGTGTGACGTGAATGGTTTGAAGTAATGCATAGCAAAGAAAGGCTTACCCTGCATTTGCCTCCTTTTCACAGGTTTGAGTTGAGCTCAAAAATGCGTGAGGCTTGTCTCATTCTGAAGAATCACCTAAACGATGACCTAAAAACACTGAAGAGTAAGGAAGTGGTGCGTCCCTGCATTCTTCTTCAATTTCATCTCCAAAGGACACATTTAACTTCATCACAGCTATGATAATTAGTAAATGATCTATCCATCCATCTATCCGTTTTCTTTCGCTTATCCAATTCAGGGTCGGAGTTGGGCTGGAACCTATCCCAGCAAGTTGATAAAAGCTCTAAGACTTAGGTTCATGTGCTTTATGAAAAAAAAAAACAGTTGTCATACAAAGACAATACTTGTATATAAAATTGTTTTTCACCTATTATTAAAAAAATGTGGATGAGAATTTACCAAGAGTAAAAATACAGCTCTATTATCATTTATCTAAAGAGACGGATCTGCTTCAGGTACTTTTTTTGCTCACTTGTTTATGGTTTATAACAATTATCACTTCCTATCCTCACTTTTAGCTCTCCAGCACCCACACTGTCCAGCTTGAGTGGTTTCGTATCTCCAGTGCCAAGATGGCTCAGCCATCGCGGGTCTCTGACTACCTGATGGCGTTCTCTGAGGTGTCATCAATGCTGCTGGAGCACGTAGTCAACATGACAGATGGCAACGGGAATACAGCTCTTCACTACAGTGTCTCCCACTCCAACTTCGGTGTGGTCGAGCTGCTGCTGGACACAGGTTAGTTGTAGTTAATCCTGACTTGATTTAATGTTAGCACACAATTACCATTTTGATTTGAGGCTGAACAAGACTAAACAATATTCTAATGTGGTTCTGCATCGACTTTATGCTAGGCAGGATAAAGTAGTTTCTACCTTTTTAAAATGACTTGTTCTCATTAAAAAATATTGACTCATATTGCAACATTTTATTCAAATTCCTTAAGTTTAATTTACATGTACAAAATGAAGAAGTTACATTTTTTTTTTGTAGGCTTGTTTTTTATAAATGGGGCAGGGGATGGTGGTGAGGGGTGATAGGAGATGAGTAAGTGCAGCAGTGTCCTTTAATTTATTAGACTAACAGTTGGGGGTAACATGTCTTTTTGGTTTGTACCATGGCATGTCTGTATACATTTAATCGCTTTGAGTCAAAAGGTCCAAGGGATTATTTAAACATAAATCATTTTTCAAACTTTGGCCATGTTTAATATGAACATCCATCCTTGTAACAGTATACAGTACTGTGCAAAAGTCTTGAGCCACCCCTCATTTCTTCCAAGGAGCCAGACTTTGTCAGTTTTTAAATAGTTATGAGCAATAGTTCTCTAGGCTTTCTGAAGGTCTTTCAGATTTTGTTTTTTGGCAGTTTTTTTTTACTCATATTCAGTCCAGTCCTTGTACTCGAACATTTTCAGAGGAATGCATTTTTTGTTTGTTAAGCCAATGACTTGTGAATCATTCAAGCTTAAAAAAGGCACCTAACTCAAGGGATGAAGCATTGTGTCTACACATAACAGACAACTTAGTAAAGAACCAATTTTAAATCGTATCTTTAGGCACTTTGTTACTAGCAGCCTGTCACAAAAACGGATATCTCCCATTTCCTTAGTAAAATCTACAAGTAATGCCAAAGATAACCCAGTTTAAACCAGGCATAAAATAGTATTTTTCCTCTAACAAGGTGATTCCCAAAGAGCTATTAGCCGAAAACTTAGCACATCTTGGCATGGTGTGCAGTGTGTCCTTAAAAATTTGAGGAAAATGGACAAGTGGAGGAAAAAATAAGAAGTGGGAGGCCTTCAAAAACTATCTACAGCAGATGAACAGTATCTGAAAGTCATGTCCTTAAGAAATAGAAAAGAAAAAATCCAGCAAAGACCTGACATAGGACATGAGTGATGCATCTGGCCCTTCAGTTGATCCATCTACTGTTCACTGAAGTCTCATCAGATATAGTCTCAGAGGAAGGGAGGCTGTCAAGAAGCCATTCTCAAGGAAGGAAAACAGGGAGAAAAGGCTGAGGTATGCCAAATTACACAAGAACTGGACTGAAAATCAGTGGAAACAGGTCTTATGGAGAGATGGAAAACATTATTGAAGCAGTGTGGGATCATCTTGACAGAGAACAGAACAAAAGGCAGCCAACATCCAAAGAAGGGCTTTGAATGTCTTTCAAGAAGCCTGGAGAACTATTCCTGAAGACTACTTAAAGAAATTACAAGAAAGACTGCCTTAAGAGAGTTCAGGCTATGTTGAAGAATGAAAGTGGTCATACCAAATACTGGCTTTCAAGCTTGGCAGAATTTTACAAACTCTATTTTTGCCTTATATACTGTATTTCCATTTATGTTTGTACGTTTTAGTAATTTTCTGCACCTTTTTTCGCGTTTCCTAGCAAAATATAAAGAAACAACTCGACAAGACTTCTGCATTACTAAACCAAAAATAAGGAAAATCATATGTGAACTTAAAGTAATCTGAAGATACATTTTTTAAACATACAGTAAAACACAACACCACCACAACAAAAATCTTTTATACTTGGCCTTGAACAAGAAATACACTAAGAGGGACATTTTTGCAGTATGTAAATAGTGGCAGTGTTTTGTACATTGGCATTTCAATATTATTTATTGGCCAACATACTGCAGGCTACACGCTGATTCACCTGCACTAAGCTAATACTGGCTGATACTGCAGTACTAACTCCTATGCTTGAATAAATGCTAATTAAGCATCTTTCCTACAGGTGTGTGCTCTGTGGATAAACAGAACAAGGCGGGCTATACGGCCATCATGCTGGCTGCTCTCTCAACTGTGAAGAAGGAGGAGGACATGTCTGTGGTCAAGAAGCTCTTCAGTCAGGGTAATGTCAACGCCAAGGCCAGCCAGGCAAGTCATCAGCAGTTCATCATACAGCTCTTAAACTGGACAAACATGCCACTTAAGTGTGGTTTCCATGCAGTCTTTCATGTTCCCACAGATATTTTAAAGCAGGCATTCCTTTCAAGTCATTTTAGTCTGTTTTGCTTGTTTATTTTCTTCATGTTTTATTCTGAAATTACACAAGTTTTAACATTTAATTGGAATCATTTGCAGCAGAAAGTTTTAGTCCTTGTGTGACTTTAAAATGCCACAACGTAGGTACTTATAATAATAACAAAAACAACTTTACCCCCTGAGAAATGCGAATGAGCAACATGTGTCTAGAAAAGCACACAAAGAGCGTCTGTGAATGTGTAGTCGACTCCATCAGCCAGAAGAATTTTATCATTTAAATGAGGCAATTTTGCCTGTGTGGGCTTTGTTTAATGACTTTAGACTGATCTGAGCACATGAAACTGGAAAAATAAAAAAATACTATACAAAATATAGGATAAACATAAGCCAAATTTGGTTTATCATGTTTTACACGTTTACATTAATTTTCAAAACAGTGGCTTATTTACTTTTTAGATTAGCTGTGACAATAGTTCTGAATAAAGATCCACTTACTGTACTCCTGTTTGAAAAAGACTATTTTATTCCCTGTTTATTTCAGTGGATGTGCCCTTAATTGGAATAACGTACTATACTCCAAAGTCAGAAACTTCAGGCATGATTGGGTATATGTTAGATTAAATTAAGCAAATGTGTAGCCTAACGTGACACACAAGTCACTCACGAGAACCTGTTGACTTTAAGCGGTTTTATCTCTTTGGTTGATCTAATCAGGTTGTGTAGTTTATGTGTTTTGACACAGCGCCTGATGGGTTTTTCCACTGCCAAGTCATAGGACCGAATTTATAGCATCACTGGCTATAAATCCAATTACTGGTGCTTGTTATTGTTGCTGTGGGGAATTAAGCATGAGGCACGCAATGCAGTTTTAGGGTAATGAGTTAAAGTCATACTATTTTCTGCTGTGTTTATATTTTGGATCAGTTCTACACTGAATCACACAGCCAGAAGTACTTCTTAGACTTTTTCTTTAAATTTTACTCTAACTGTAATGTACCATATTCACTGTCCACTGTTTTACTTATTTGAGTGTAATTTTTTTAGCCCCTTCAAGGCTACCTTCAATAGTTCCTCCTGATAGTATGCATGTTTTGTACACTACTTTGTGGTAACTGGTGTACTCTGGCGATGCCCCTCTCTTGATAAGTTGATTCTCGGGTAGGATGTGCATTCATTTGTGACTTTCTCCCTTCAAAAGGTTTGATTCTAGCATCAATGTCCATTTCTATCATTCTTTTTGACAAGACATAATCATCTCATTTTATAGATGCAAAAATTACCATTGTGTGACTGCACCTGTAGGTGATGATGCAAAATCAGATTACATGTCTGAAATTTAATTTTCTGCCTACTACTGAGTAAACAACTGACTGTTATATGGGGAGTAGTAAATGATGCTCAATCAGCTGTTTTGGGGTAGTAGCAGCAAAAGGCCAGAGAAGGTTATTGCCTCAGCAAATAAAAATAGCTATTTAAACAAGGCATTTAACCCACTACAATTTTAGTGAAGCTCTGAAAAAGTGCACTCTCTTTAGCCAAAAATAAACAAAGTAGGCTGTACTGAAAGGGAGCAAAGCATGTGAACAACAGTTAAAGTCCACACTCAAGCTTTAATTGACAGAAACTCTCATTACTTACAAAATGATCTCACCAATGTGACAATTTTCAAAAACTGTGCAAGAAAAAAATAAATAAATAAAAATAAATTACATTTATAATCTTTTTTTTTTTAAATTTACCTTTGCAGGCAGGCCAGACGGCATTAATGTTAGCAGTCAGCCATGGGCGTCAGGAGATGGTGCGGGCACTGCTCGAGTGCTGCGCCGATGTCAATGTGCAGGACGATGAGGGATCAACGGCTCTCATGTGTGCCAGCGAGCATGGCCGAGCTGAGATCGTCAAACTGCTCCTGGAACAGCCTGGGTGCGACATATCCATTGTGGATAATGTAAGGAATTTACAGTTTAAGCAATTTAACTAGCTGATGCAATGACAGAAACTTGAGCCTAGCACTGAAGCCAACTGTTTGATCTGTGACCACTGAAAACATGCAGGAGCTTTCTTGCCTGGGATTCAGCTTAATCTCTTCTCAGGAAACTACTCCTCCTGGGAAACTGGTCAGTTTCCTCTTCTTTTCCTTTTCTTCTCCATTATTTCTTAGTTAGAAAGATAGGCTGAAAGCTGAAGTGTCACAATCAGATTAGGATAAGCTGCCTTTCACTAAAGTCAGTGCTGTATACGGGAAACATAGTGACTGGATTATTCACAAGCCCCAAGGGAAAAATTAAAAAGCCACAACCCCTCTGTTAACAGACTTGCAGATTTCAGACACAATGCCCTGCAGGCTCTTACACTGGCCGTCTGCATTTTTCAACACATGGCCCATACAGAAATCAGCAGCAACTGCTTATTTCTGGAAAAATAAACAGTTTGTTTGTAGGAAAAGTTTAAGAAAATGTTTATTAGGGGTTGCTTTTAGAGCCCCAAGGATCCAGGATGTAAAAGATGTTCAACAACCACAGGATCAGTATATAAATCTGCACTTAAAATTTTCAGTTTCTCACTTTTTGTGCTTTTCTAGCAAGTCTTACTATAGAAAGAATTTACAAAAAACAGAAAATAAAAACAGAAACTCTTCTCATTGCTGCTCCTCACTCCTACTTTTTGTTTCCTAAAAGCTGCACAGCCTTGCGATTTTTAAAGTGATTTTACAGTGGATTTCTCTGGATGCTTGAAGAGAAGCCAGGCAGACAGATATTTGAGTTTTAACATCTGTGCCAGAATGAGTTGGCCATTTGGTGGAGGCAGCTCCTGGGTTGTGTTTCAGTGCAGCACAGCTGGACTGAGGGGGAAGGGGAAGGGGGATTTGGAAAAGCCCCCACCTCCCCACTCCACTGAAAACACAAAACTGCATGACAAACTATGACTCTAAGGCTGAGTAGATACAGTATCTACAAAGTAGTGCTGTGCCAGATCTGAACCTTTTTTACTTTCATTTCACGCATTGTATTTACTGCAACTGTAAAGGTATAGATACTGATAACATATAAACATAATAAAAACAAACCTTTGATGAGGATATGTACAGAGTGGGACATTTTGGGAAAGCCACATACAAATGTTATCCTCTGCATTTCTTTTTCTCTACTTTATTGAAAATGTACTGAATCTTAATCACAAAAATAACAGACTAAACTATACATTTTGTCTTCCTGTACCTCTACTACTGTATTTAAAAAAAAAAAAAAAAATTAAAAAATCAGCTTACAAATATATTGTTAGGATCTAGGGTGAATAAATGTCCTGCTAGTTAACTGGTTAATCACAGGTGCATAATGGTGACTTGACAGATGGAAAAAAAAACAAATTGTCCAAATAGTTTGAAAACAGAACAGCCATGCATGTCTATCATGCTATCTCAAGCTGTAAAGCTATCTGTTCTAATTACTCCTAGGTCCTCAGAGTGAAAAAAAAAACCCAAACAGTTTTTACTCTCTGTCTATATGTCTATTTCTCCCTCCATCTTTCCTCTGTCTGCAGGATGGCAGCAATGCTCTGTCCATTGCACTGGAGGCGTCCCACAATGACACAGCTGTGCTACTCTACGCCCATATGAACTATGCCAAGACCCAGACTGCTGCGGTGAGTTCATTTGAGAAGTATTATAAAGAAGGACTTTGGTTCATTCTCCCACCCTCCTCCTCACATACAGACACAATAATTTGGATTACTAGGGGATCATCGAGGAAAATCTACGTAATCTGTACATAATCTCAATGTGAATAATTACTGTTACAAATGATGTAATTTTGCATAAAAATCTAATGTAAAGCCACAAACCTGTGTCACAAAATTTGGCCTGCCTTATATGTACAGGATGGTTACACTTGCAGATATTATTTGTGCAGTGTGGCCCAAAATAAAGAAAATCGGCTTTAGGATCAACATTAAAACAGTTTTATAATAGTTCCCACCCCCATCAGGCTTCACTTTGCTATGCTGGATCAACCTCATCACACCACAGACACCACCAGTAAACAGAAAATTCCACACTCACTTGATAGTGAGGATGTGCAACACTATAAATATGGCTACATCTGATGAATAAAAGCTCATTTCACCCAGATCAGTAGGGTTTCTTCTGAACAGGCCTGATTCAATGAATGTCTCTTCAAAAGATCTGGATGGTTATGATAACATAGTGATTCAGGGGTAAAATCACGAGTATTTCCTTTGTGTTAAATCTGATTGGGAAGTACAGTACAATTTGATTAAGTCATCCAATGCCGGCATAATAAACCTAATGAGGTTGATTTAGCCCTGCAAAATGAAGCCACGTGGTTTCTTTACAAAAACAAAACAAAAACCCAATCCCCTTTTTCCTCTTAAGTTTGAGAGTAATTTTTGTATTACCAACCCCATATCCTGGCTTTTTTATATTTATTTAACCTACAATGCCCCTAATGCACTGTACCGCAAGACTACATTGTAGCTGGCTATGGTTAGGGTTTGGGGTTGTAAGCTGAAAGATTTCAAAGTCATCAGCTTTGAATCTTCTCAAGAAATGTCATGCAAGTTAGTTGAAGATGATGCATGCCACACTTATAAACAACCTACAGTGAGTGATGCTTCTTGTATTTAAAGTGGGTAGGATCAGTAACTCTGCAGCGCTCTAAGCTGTAGTTAGGGTGTGGGCGGCACCAAATAAAGGTGGACTGCTGCCCCCTTTAGGTGTTACCATAGTCCTGCAGATTGTGGTCTGTGTGGGAAGGCAATAAACTGAATATTTTATTACCATCAAGCTAAAATACTATTAATTGTTATTAGTACAATGAATCATTTTAAATTTTGTAAATTGATTGATAATTAATTGAAATTTAAATGAACACACAATGGATGTAATAGTAACAGTAATAAATGTATGTATTAATAAATGTGTCACTATTGATTCCTTATTTAAAATGCATCCCTGTTTTTCATGTTTTGTGTTTCAGGGGAGTCCAAAGGCCCAGCCAAGGAGCCCCACGAGCCCCCACAAGTGCTGGCCTGCAGACTGACACAATCAAAGCCGCTGACTGAGGCGGAAACACCAGCAAACATAACTGGATATGAGCTGTGAAAAGCTCCACTGGAATTTACGTATATATATATAATTTATAGTTTGCCGTATGTCTTCCATGTACACTGATGAGCCACAACATAAAACCGGATGGCAGGTGAAGTGAGTAACTTTGATTTAAAAAAAAAAAACAAACAAACAAAAAACTGTGTTCAGCTGGCAAACATTGGCATTTATGTGGATGCTAACTTGGTAGACAGAATTTAGATCCCCCCAGCAGAAGGAAGCACCTACCACACTACAAACACTGCTCAGAACAGCTCAAAAACATGACAAAGAGCCAAGATGTTCACCCAGTCTCTAAATTTTCCAGCTTCCCAACTTTATTGATTACAACACAATATGCCAGAACAAACCCAGTCCACGGAGGCCCCATCCTAAAAACCTACTGAACCTAAACATCTTGGTGCCAGACACCTCCAGAGTCCCCTTTCATGCTCCGACAGGTCAGAGCTGGGACACCTACACCATATAAGGCAGGGAGTTTTAATGTTGTCACTGATCAGTGTATAAATATTGTTAAGAGAATATTATATTTCCATAAATTCTTGAATGGTTATTATCTACTTATGTGCCGTTTAAATTAGGTCTCCAAGACGTGTTTTTTTTCTGTGACATGCCTTGGAACCTTACATTTATCATTTGCACACCACTAATATTTTACCATTAAGGGTGACACATCGGTAGCACATAATGTGCATCAAAAAACATGCAGCCATTTTTTTCCACATAGTGACGCAACAACTCATATGTATAGTAAATCCCAATATCATCAAAAATGATCACGTGGACATCATGTCAGCTCTGCACTACCGATGCCAAGTCATAGTACTGGTGTACTATGACTGGTGTATGTTGCTCTGTAGCCTTCCTTTAGTGCCCTGCCTTCGTTAACTGATGTGTAAACCTCTTAACTGTCATAATCTGCACTAACTGTCTGTCCATTGTATGTTGTTATAAATATTTACATATATAAATGCAGTATATATTATTGTCTAAAATAAACATATTTACATAAAAGTATGTGGATGTTGGTGTTTTTCTGGAGGGTTTTAAATACTTCTTAAATGGCCCATAAATCAAAGGAATCATAGAAAATTAAATTACAGACCTACCGGGGAAAAACAGCAGGACAGCTGGGTTACTCGTGCGCAGTGTTGCAGCAGAATGAGCAAAAGAGATGAATTCTGAAACCACTATAACTCTAAAAAGACAATGGTTTTAAAAACTTAGTGATAATGTCAGAAAAGCAAAATGATGACTAAACATAGAACTGATTTCATGCAACTAACAAGCCACTCCTTTTTTACCCAAATTTAGCTATGCTGTTTTTAAAGGTAATAATATACCTGTTTAGATTTAGATAATTTTGTAATGAGTAAATCAATTTTGGGGGTTTACCTGTCTGTAAAGGAACTGTCTTAAGAGCATGAACTAGATTAAAAAAAAAGAAAAGTGTTTCAGTGTA
>VVAS01098449.1:0-10791 GCA_015103295.1 Ptychochromis oligacanthus | reverse complement strand
TGAGAGCAAGCAAAAGCCCACCCTAATCCTAACCCTCCACACTTGGGATGTTGTGAAACAACCTCAATCCATGGAGGTCCTGCCCTATAACCCATAGGACCTAAAATATTTGCTGTCATCATCCTAGTGCAAGACACTGTAAGACATCTGCAGATGTTCTTTACACCAAATTCTGACCCTACCATATGAATGTCACAGCAGAAATTGAGACTCAGACCAGACAACATTTTTCCAATCTTCTGTTGTCCAGTTTTGGTGAGCTTCTGAATTGTAGTTTCCTGTTCTTAGCTGATAGGAGTGGCACCCAGTGTGGTCTTCTGCTGCTGTAGTCCATCTGCTTCAATGTTCGACATGCATTCAGAGATGCTCTTCTGCATAACGTGGCTGTAACAAGTGGTTATTTGAGTTACTGCTGCCTTCCTATCAGCTTGAAGCAGTCTGGCCATTCTCCTCTGACCTCGGACTTGAAGTGAACTGCTGCTCACTGGATATTTTCTTTTTCAGACCAACCCTAGAGATGGCTGTGTGGGAAAATCTCAGCAGTTTCTGAAATACTCAGATCAACAAACATGGCACGTTCAAAGTCACTTAAATCACCTTTCTTCTTCATTCTGATGCTCAGTTTGAACTTCAGCAGGTCGTCTTGATGATGTCTACATGCCTCAATGCACTGTGCTGCTGCCATGTGATTGGCTGATTAGAGATTTGTGTTAATGAGCGATTGAACATGTGTACCCAACAAAGTGGCAGTGAGTGTAAATCTCATCTAAAGCTGATGGTTAACAGAGCAGCTGTTTGTGTGCCTGTCTCTAGGTGCCACCTGCTGGTAGAAAAATAACACAATTATACTTTTTTCTGTGGAAAAATTTTTTTTCTTAAAATTTTTAAATTAAAAAAGTCCTGATGGGAATGTTTCTAGTGCCAAAGTAATTCCTCATATTTTTCCCAGAAGATGTGGACGAGATGATGAGGCGGCTTTCTGTGTGATAATTAAACTCGCTTCATTTTTCTGGTCTCGGTGGAAACGGGCTGCCACGTAATTTGTCATTTTAAGCAATAAAAATGTTTGCAGAGCAGTAAAACCCGACAGCGCCGGCTCCTAAAAACAAAGTAAATGTTGAGAAGCAGAAAGCGGAGGCGAGCTCAGAGGTTTGGAGCATTTACAGCTTTAATCACATGATAACTTTAACCGAGTACAAACTGGACCAAAGAGATTTTTGAGCTTTGATTCGAGTGATGAGAGAAACTGTGTGTGAATTCACTGACGCTCTGTAGCAGCATGACGGCCTCTTTGGGTTCACTAATCAAACGTCCTCTGTGGCTGACCTTTGACCCTCATATATCAGCTGTGTTTTACTCTACAGAAGTTAAAACAGAAGCAGGGCTGCTGGTTTGTAGCACCAAATATCCGACAAGCATCGAGAACTTAACGATGAGTCACATTTCTTCAAAGTTTAAAAAAAAAAAGAACTCACATGACTGCACGTTCATATTTGTCTGCAGTAAAGTGATCCCTTCATAACCACGGCGGTCTAACCTCCCGTGGCGTTTAAGTCTTTTCGTCAGTTATGAACAAAGAGCCGTCGGCAAAGTTCAGGATTCACATCCAGACTCTCATCTGTGGTTCAGGCACCAAAAGCACTTTGGTTAAAGGGTCAGTGTGGTCCAGTGGACCCGTGGTTCGTCTGGAGAGGGAGGTTACCGCCGCTCTGGGATGTTGTTAGCCTAGCTTAGCATAACGACTGAAAGCTGCAGGAAACAGCTAGCCAACAACAAATCACACGCTACATCCTGTTTCTTCAGGGTGACAAATGTAAAGCGACGGTAATACCAGGAAGTGGCCTGTGCTGAAAGCCCCACCCCCACCTTTATGCTAAGCTAAGCTAACGACATCATAAGACTGCCTCCCAAAGTGTTGAACTTTTTCCTTTGAGGCAGATTTGAGCGAATCCGTCCTTTAAAGTCATTTTGTTTCCTTTTGCTCTAATATCTGAAGCCTGAAGTGGTTTCACTGGTTACTTTTGTCCACATGACTGGTTTTCTGAGCCGTCAAAGGCGTTTTCAGTGACTTCCCTCTGATTGGCTGAGGAGGTCTCGGCCTCTCTCGGTCCGGCTCTTTGCATTTCGTGCTTCTTCATGTGCTTCCGGAAGATTCGGGCTCCGCTCAGATTCTTCTGGCAGATGTCGCAGAAGTACGGCCGAGCCTCCGAGTGCACGTCGACGTGGTAGGTGAGCTCGAGGGCGCGGCTGAAGCTCTTGCTGCACAGCGGGCACTGGTAGCGGACGCCCGAGTGGGTCAGCTGGTGTTCTTTGAGCGAGCTGCGCTGCTTGAAGGTCTTCGGGCAGACGGTGCACTGGTAGGGCCGGGCGTCGGTGTGCAGGCGCTGGTGTCGACGCAGGGCGCTGGAGAAGGTGAAGCTCTTGTTGCAGATGCTGCAGGTGTAGGGTCGCTCTCCGGTGTGGATCCTCTGGTGCTCCGTCATGTGGACGTGCTGGATGAAGCTCTTCCTGCAGGTGGGGCACTGGAAGGGACGCTCGCCCGAGTGGATCCGCAGGTGTTTCTGCAGCGCCGAAGCTTTGAAGCAGTCACGACCGCAGACGGGACAGCAGTGCCGCGATTTCCCATCAGCCCCGCTGTCCGTCTGCGGGTCCGAGGGTCCATCGGGGTCCGAGGGTCCACGAGGGTCCGCCGGTCCATCGGGGTCTGTCAGAGACACATTAGAGAGAAGGTCTGCTCATCTATCTGCTGAATCTTACTGCTGCTCAGAAACGTATCTGCAGGATTTATGAGCCGAAGGTTCAAACATGCCGCCTCAAGGCCACATTACCACACTGGAGTGAAAACATCTGGAAATGTAACTGAGCTCTAGATCAAGCTGTCTGAATCGTAAAAACTTAAAATATTGTTGCAGTTTAGTTCCAGAAACTCTCCATGTGACCGTTTTGTGCCTTTAGAGACTTACTGTGATCTGAACATTTTCATTTACACGTAACAACAGTAATATGATGGCAAATCTGTGCCACTGAGGAAAAAACAAACGTTATGTGTGAGTGAGGGTAAAATTCTGAGAAAAACTTTTCAATAAAAAAAAAAAAAAACAAAAACTCATATTTACGAGAAAAACAAAAACTCTGAATTTTCTAGATCAAAGATGTAAATTTCTAAGGAAAAACATTTTTCAGTGTTGCAGTTTGTGGACTGTCCCTGAGCACTCGCCTCTCAGCCGGCTGCACGCAGACACCTGTGCTGTTAGTCCGGGTCTGAGGACGACTCGTCTGAATGAACGTGAGCTTGTAGTTTGTTGTCTGCCTTCATGGTGGGATTGAAGGACGTGCTGTTGGTGTTCTGCAAATTAAGAGGAGGTTCTGTGTGTTCTCCTCCAGGAAATCTGGAACTTCAAACACTTCATTTCCTGCATTTTTCCCTCTAACCAGAACTGAAACAAAAATCTACTCTCAGGCTCTGTTAACAAAATTAAACATTTGTCACAGGACTACACAGCTTAGATGTAATACTAAGATCATTTGAAATGATCCTGACATTAGAGAGGAGTGTATCCGAGTGCAGTAAGAAGCCTACACATGCAGAACGATGTTCCAGTTTTTAATCTGCTGAATATTGTGCCTATCAGCAATAATCAATAACAAATTTAAGATTAAAAGTCAAAACGAACCGACGGGCGGCGGCCTCCAGTCCTCTTCCTCTCCATCAGAGTTTATCAGCCCGCTCACGTCTCCCTCTTTACGTTCCTCGCTGTCGCCCCGCCCCTCGGAGGGGCGGCGTTTGGTGACGGACGACTCGGCTTTGGCGGAAACACCTTCAGAGTCCTGAAGCATCGTTAGAGAGACGCAGCAGGGAGGAAATTAAACTTCAGTTACATATCAGAATAATCATATCTGCAGCTCTACAGAACAAAATCATTTAAAATAAATGAACCCAAATTTAAATTCATTTTTGGTTTCACATTTTCACTGCTGGATTTTTGAAGCTAACACTTTGATTCACACAGAGAGACTGACTCTGGGTCCTGGTCTGAAAGAACCTGCTGATGAGCCTCTGTCTGACAGAGAGGTAATGTTAGCAGTTGGTGCTGACTGCTGCTTTCTGTGCTGCTGGATGAAACCAGCTCAGGCTCTTTAAAAAGGTTTCATTTCATCCTGCTCGTTGAGATTTTCTCTGCAAGTTGCTGAAAAAGTCTGAACTTTCCACTCATCGCTTCAGATTTGTGGATATTTTGATCTACGATGAACGCTAAGATTCTGAATGAAACTCTATGAGAAGCAGATTTGTTGAAATGCTCTCAAACCTCAGCCGTTTTCCTACCTGCTCATTCACACCTTCGTCCACCTCCTTCTTTTTCTTCATCATCCCTCCCTTCGCCTTCCCATCCTCGATCTTCATGTCGAACCAGAACACCTGGAACACACCACAGATCATCAGTTTCCAAAATCTTTGAAATCTGATCTGAATGCAGTTTTATCTGCTGACTCCATTTAAATCGGCTTCTGTCTGAGTTATACGTTAACACACACATGTTCTGATGAAAAACATGAGCTCAAGTCTTAAAGTGTGGACTCCTGGGCGTCACCTTGTCAGCGGGGTCGGCTATGAGCCCGTCCCTGATGTGGGTCCTCATGTGCTGGCGCAGCAGGCAGGGCTTCAGGAAGCTCTTGGGGCAGATGCTGCAGGCGTGAGGTTTGTCCGCCATGTGGGTCTTCCTGTGAACTCGCAGGGTGGCGGCGCTGCTGAGCGTCTTCGCACACACCGGGCAGCGGTGCGGCTTCTCCGTGTCGTGGATCTTGGCGTGCTCCAGGAGCACGGACAGCTCCGGGAAGCTCCTCCCACACACAGAGCAGCTGTGAAGTTTCTTCACGCCGTCGGGACTCCCGTCTGCAGGACGGGACAGGAAGAGGAGTGAAGCTCAGGATCAGCAGAGCTGTGTTCATGTATTCATGTCACCTGATTTTAAATGTGAGATTTTTTTCATTAAAATGACAATTTTAATGAAAGTGTTGAACTATTTCTTTAACCTGTTAACATTCCCCTGCACAAAACACCCGACTGGAGGAAAAAGCTTCTAACAGAAAAGCTGTTTGGCCAAAATGAATGTGTGAGAATTCATGTGAAAGGTAACTTCTGTTTCTTTAGCATGAGGCTAAATCACAACACAAACGAAGTCACTTCAAATATCAAAATTCACTTCAGTGACAGTAAAAAACAAACTGATGCCTTCTGATCAAACATTTACTTCTCCTGCCTTGCTGCTGCAGGCGTCGGCTGAGTAAAACGAGAGAATTCACAGCTCGGCTGAAATCCAACCAAACTAACCGTGATTACTGCTGCTGTGAAGGTTCACACGGTTGGCTATAATCATGATTGATTTGACATGTGTTCAAAGCCAATAACAGCTTGGTTTCCATGGCTGCACATGACAAGCCAATTGCTGGAAAGGGCTGGAAAGTGAAAACAGTGGAAACAAACATCCAACAACAGCATCCAGAGGTCAGAAGATGTTTGTGTTGAGATATTTAGAGCAAGCGACGGATGCTACAGGACAGGATTTATAGTCTGGAATAATTTCAAAAGAAAAACACTTTTATTCTTTAATCTGTGGATCCTCACAGACTAAAATGACAGAAATAATCGAGGACACATCATCAGACTCGATCGATTCAAAGGTCGAGTCGCTGCTGGTTTTTGGTGTATTTTGTCTATGATCACAGTAAATCTGAATGAACTGCATGTTGGTGCTCATGATTTTTGTAACATGAACTGAACAGTTAAACTGTGGAGAATATAACATATCGTATAAAACGAGAAACTGCTCTGAACGAGCCTAAGCGGGTCGACCGGTGGCTGTTATCAGGTTGAACATTAACGAGCCTTTGAAAATGTAAAATGACTGTAGGTGCACATATTTACTCTTCATAGGGAGCAGCTGGATTATCTCCAGTCAAACAAGTTGAGTCCTTGTCTGTTTAATTATTGAGTCTCTCTGTGCTGCAGCCGAACCAACATTAACTGTTTCCTGTCCAGAGTTTCTCACCGGTCACTGAGCCTTCTTCTTCGTTCTCATCGTTTCCGTTCTCCACCTTCACTCCAGCGAGCGGTTCGTCTGGTTTCTGGAACAAAGAGCAGATCTGAGATCAGTTCCTCTATGTGAGATGTTTGTTCGTCTCTCAGCTCCAAACCCAGCGGTCCCTACTGAAGACAGAAACCCTCAAAAACACGTCATTAACAGGATAAATCTATTAGCTCTTTCTGCTCTGCACCGCACTGACAACTTTAATCCTCAGGTTTAGTTCTGAAGTGGTCCTTCCTGCTCCGGTACCTGCATATTCGGTTTTTAGTCTGAATTCCTTTATATTCTGCAAAATTAGGCTCAGATTAGCTTCTAACAGCTAACATTAATCTGTGGGGTTTTGGCAAAAATGACAAAAATTTCAAAAACCTGTACAAGAATGATTTGCAACTACTGACCAATAAATATTACTTTCTCATGATAATATGCTTTTAGAAAAGAAAAGCACCACTTCTATGGCAATTCTTGATATATATAAAAAAAAAAATGCTATTGATAGAGGCGACTGCGGACATATCAAAATCATCTGACATCATCAATCCAGAATTTTCTTAAGCAATTTACAACATTATTGTATCATAATTATCCTGAAAGGCAAGTAAACCAAATTTCATTGTTTATCACTCTAAGTTTGTATTAAAATAAAATGTTCAGACTATCAAGAGTAAATATGTGAACTGAAGAGAAATTTCTCCAAACATGTTGGTTTATTTTGTTCAATTTGAGGCTTTTTCTTCCCCTTAACTAAATATTAGTGTCTATCTGAGCCTCACATAAATTACTGTAATGTCATAATTAAATACTTTTCCAGGTTACTTTAAAAAAATCATCTTGGATCTTGCAGAAGAAGCTCATATGAGGTAAATGCTCCAGCTGACCCTCTTTTTTTTTATATAGGTGCAGTCTTGTGAAGCTGACTGAATGCAGTAATTTAAGTTTGGTTTGCAGATACGAGATGAGACTTTTCATAATGTAAAAATGCCGAAATACATTAAAGCTGAATACCTGGGGGATTTTTGACTATATCTTTCTGTTTTTTGTAATTTATCTACTTAAACAATGTTCAGTCTGACGGATGAAATGTTTTGGGGCCATTAAGTTTTATGATGTTCTGTTTTTATGTTAGGACTCGCAGGATTAATTAGGGGAGGACTTCAAACAATCATTTTAATAGTCTCTACCCTCCTGTACTGCATTTTAATCATTTTTCCTTTGTGAACACAACATATAAAACAGACTAAACAGAGGCTGTGACCGAAATCAGGGACTGACTCCTCACCGGGTGGTCTGCTGCTGAAGCCGGTGACCCGTCGTCTGGAGTCGCGGCGGCGCTGCGATCCGCCCTGCTGTGGATCTCCTGATGCTTCCTCAGCACTCTCAGCACGGAGAATCGCTTCATGCAGACGTCACACTGATACGGCCTCTCTCCGGTGTGAGAGCGCACGTGCTCCTTCAGCCGGGACGCTCTGCCGAACTCTCGGCCGCAGACGTCGCAGACGAACTGCTGCACCCTCTGGTGGAGCTGCTGGTGCTGCTGCAGCTTCTCGGGAGAGGAGAAATCTTTCTGGCACAGGAAGCAGTGAAGATTCACTTCCCCCTGAGGTTTAAGACAAAGTGATAATTTGGTAAGTAACAACAGACCTGAAACTTTATGTTTAACTACATCATAAGATCCTGATAAGATCCTGTTTTAGCTCGAAAACGCCACCATCACAAAGTCAAAGCCAGAAGTGAATATCTAGATGAGAGGGTGGAGAATTTTATTTACACAGCACCAGCTCACAAACAGCCCTCTCAGAGAGCTTTATATTGTAAGGTAAAGATGCTACACTATTATAGAATGATCAGACAATCCCCTATGAGCAGCACTTAGCAACTGTAGGGAGGAAGAACTCCCTTTTAACAGGAAGAGACACCCAACAGAAACTGGATCAGGGAGGGGCAGCTATCTACTGCGACCGGTTTGGGTGACAAAAGGGAAAGAGAAGCGAGAAAATAGAAATATTAACTCTGTGAGGTCCAAGTCACCATCTGTGATGACTCTCACCTCTCCAGCAGCATCTTCAACTTTGACCACCTGGATTTCCTCAGCATGTTTCTGCAGGTGTTTCCTCAGCAGGCCCGGCCTGTTGAAGCTCTTGCCACACAGAGAACAGGGGTGAGGCTGCTGCCCCGTGTGGAGCCTCACGTGATCCCTGAAGGACGACGCTGTGGAGAAAACCTTCTCGCAGATGGAGCAGGAGTACAGGTTCTGGCCCGTGTGGGTTTTCTGATGATCGACGAGCCCCGTCCTGGAAGCGAAGCGTTTGGGGCACAGCGAACAGATGAACGGCCTCTCTCCGGTGTGAGTGCGTTCATGCTGGACGAGGTGGCGCCGCTGGACGAATCCCCTCCCGCACACCGAGCAGCAGTGGGGTTTCTCTGCGGCGTGCCCGAGCCGGTGGCGCCGCAGGCAGCTCAGCTGAGCGTAGCTGACGCCGCAGTCGGGGCAGGAATACGGCTTTTCTCCGGTGTGAACCCGCTGGTGGACGGCCACATTTATCTTCTTTGTGAAGCGTTTGCCGCACAGTGAGCAGCTGTACGGCTTCTCACCAGTGTGGGCCGTCATGTGATCCGCGAGGCGGGACGGACGAGAAAACTCCCGGCTGCATACCGAGCAGCGGTGACAGCGCTTTGACTGATGAGCGCTTTGATCAAACGCAGGCTCTCCTGGTGTCGAGAGACTCTTCACGTCTGGAAAGCCCCCTTCTCCTGCAGGAAACAAGAAAGACATAAAAAAAAAGTTTTGAATAATTACAGTTTTGTTTGTTCCTACACTGGGAGTTGAACCCGGGCCACCTGGGTCAAAAACCAGGAATCCTAACTGCCAGACCGTATGGGACCTCCTTCTAGAGTCAGGTTATGCTTCAGTTGGTGGGATCATTATTTTCAAAGCCTAATTGTTTTTGTGATCATGATCTAATATCCCTAAAGTGTGGGCTCAGCCTTGGAGAGATGCTCTGTCTTTAAGGAGACGCTGTACTCTAGAGCGGTTGTACTTCAGGAGTACAACCGCTGCTCCTCCACATCCTCCATGCTGTTTGCGCTCCTGCTGCTAAGGTGGGATGAATACAGAACAACAGAGAGAATTTTATCTGATATCTGATCAGTGCATTGCTGCGATTAGTACTCATCCCTAATCTAAGTCCTGCTTTCAGCTAAAATAATCTAGCACTGATCCCTGACCTTGAGCAGGAAGCTGCTGACGGTCCTCTCCTATTTCCTCAGGCTCCTCCTTCACTCCATTCATCTCCTCATGCTCTCCTCCTTCTCAGTGTGGACGGGTCTCCTTCAGGCCTCTGAAACAAACAATCATACAAGAACTTCCTACTAATAGTGACCGCACTGAGGCATGTTAGTGGGAACTGGTTTCACAAGGCAGGAGAGTGAGAAACATACATGAAGCCTGGTGCAGTTCATCCCAGAGGGGTCTGATGAAATTGATGTTTATCTGCACTAAACTGTGAAGTTCATCCCTTTTTGCTGCTGGAAGGAATCGTCACACTGAAACACAAAGAAACAAAAACATTAATCAACCTTAAATGTTCACGTTTTACTCTGGAAACAGCAGGTTGTGTCTTTCCCAGTTAGTGTGAGACACCACTCTTACTGTCCTGAAGGCAGACCATTGGCTGATACAGAAAGGTCTTCGGCTAATGCAGCTCACCTTGACCTCTGTGGCTATCAAAGGAAGTTTCTCTCATTCCTCTGTCCTCCTGCCTGTGAGCTGAAAACCAGTCTCAGTGCTGCATGCTGAAGGATGTTTCACTGATCAGTCACTCTGAATCAGTTGGATCAATATGCGATGTGCTTCCTCTCCAGTTGCATGCAGCATCATTCAGCCTCTTCACCTCATTAACATCATAATCATCGTCGTCATCCTTCTCCTCCTCCTTCCTGAAGGAGTCCGTCTTCCTCTCGTCTCTCCCTCCTCCATCATTACTCCGACCCCTCCACCCTCTCCACCTATCTGTGGCCTGTTCGGACGCCTCCTCCCCAGCTCCGCCTCTTCATCACAGACCACTCCCCCTCTGTACTGTTATGGCCCCCACCTCTCCCTTCCTTAGAGATGGTTGTGTGGGAAATTCCCAGCAGATCAGCAGTTTCTGGAACACTCAGACCAGCTGGCCTGATACCAACAACCACGCCACATTCGGAGTCACCTAAATCATCTTTCACCAAACTCAAGGGATGAACCAGTGTTGTGTCGACACATAACACACAACTTAGCAAAAAAACAATTTTAAATTGCATCTTTAGACACTTTGTTACTAGCAGCCTGTCACAAAAACACATCATTTGTTCCCATTTCTTTAGTTGAATCTATGAAAAATGCCAGAGATAACACAGTTTGACAGACATAAAATAGTATTTCTGCAACAACAAGATGCTTAAAAAAGGGCTGTTAGCTGAAAACTTGGCATAACACAGCATGGTGTGCAGGGTGTCCTTAAAAAAAAAAAAAATGGGGGAAACTGGACAAGTGGAGGACAAAAGAAGAAGTGGCAGGTCTAAAAAACTATCTACAGCAGATGAACAGTATCTGAAAGTCACGTCCTTAGGAAACAGGAACAAATCCAGCAAAGACCTGACACAGGACCTGAGAGATGCATCTGGACCTTCAGCTGATCCATCTACTGTTCACTGAAGCCTCATCAGAAATGGTGTC
>VVAS01098375.1:3487-16332 GCA_015103295.1 Ptychochromis oligacanthus | reverse complement strand
ATCTTGGGGTCACCTGACAAAGACCCACAGCATTAGTTCTATTTTATGTTAATTTTAAATGTGAAAAGAGGTAAATCAAAAGTATTCTTATTTCTGGCACACCAGCATCAACTTTTGTCAGCAAATAATTTTTAATCTCCCTTATGAGTGTCCTGTAATTAACTTATCTAATCTGTGTCTACAGAAATTGCTCTATATAAAGCTATTTTTCATTAACATGAGGATGAAATGCAGCGTAGCTCCTGTGGGAAACAGTAACAAGAAACATTTTAATCATGAAATTTCAACCTTTACTATGCTATTATGAGTTGTTGTGTCTTTGTTTATTAGAGCTGACATATTTCTTAAAAAAACAAACAAAAAAACCCCCAGCTTGTCTGACATCTAAAATGTTACCTTTTTTGTAAAATACACACTGCACAAGAAACACGACTTATGTGACAGTGAAAATGTGACTCATGCTCTTCCTCGTCGATGAGTATGAGTCATCTCTGAGTCATTTTAGGTTTGAGGAATGTACTCAAATCTAAAATTAAACTTCATAAATAGGAAGCAAACTTTCAAAGAAAGAACTGTAAATTACATTTATAGTTGTATATGGTAGTTAATTACATTACAATACTGTTGAATCCATATCCATCCATCCATTTTCTACCGCTTATCCAACTCAGGGTTGTGGGAGGGTTGAATCAGTATTATCTGCCATATTTATTCAACATATTTCTTCCAAAATCCTCCGTATAAATGTACTAAATAAAAATTAGTATTGGTGAAAAGTTGTTGGTGATCACAGAGTAACAACTGTTAATTACTATTACTGTCAGTTTGTATCAAGGAGAAACCTGAAACTGCAGGATATTGTGGCGTGTGGGAATGGCTGGGCGCGGTCTCCCATCATGCCTCTGTAACATTGTGTTGTTGTTGTTGTGGGAGGGGAGATGCGCACCATGATTGAGGTTGTGTGCAGGGTTGATGACCCCCCCTTTGGATGCAGAGTGTTGAGTGTTCCAATAAAGAGTTCCCCCTGGTGTCAGGCAGGGATTGTAACAGCATCTGAAATGTGACTCCTCTTCTTTGTTTCATGATTTCTCTGCTCGCTACAATATGAAGAGAAACAGTGTGTGTGTTAGAAAACAATAAAATAAGTTTCACGTCAGCATGAGATGGTTTTTCTAAAAGTGATTTCTAATTTCAAATCCCTGATTTCTTCTCTTTTTCATTTAGTGAACGACTAAATTTGTCTAATATGAAAAACCTAAATAAAAAGTAAAAAAAAAAAGCACTCTCTAACCTTCCTGTCCTGTGTGGCATATTGCATCTAAATGAATCTGTTCATATGCTTTCAGATAATTTGGGGAAACACACAGCATATTACCAAATTCAAGAAATATCAAACAACTTTGACAAGTAATTACATCTAAAAAAAAGTAAATGTGTATAAATAGTAAACTATTTAAGATTTGTACATTCATATTTTCATCATCTCTTTCTCGTCATCGCTCTCTCCTCCTTCATCTCCACCTCATTCTCTTCCTGCTCACCTGAAGCCTCATCTCCTGAACTGAAGTCAGGGCCCGAACATAAGAAAGAAAGCGTCCATAAACATGCTTATTTATTCCCGATATTGTCGCAGTTACTGACTGTCAGCAGATCAGACATGTGACTGTGCGTCTCCGGACAGCTGACAACAAGCCGGCTGTAACAACAGCTGCTTAAAAATTATGCCGTTATGCTGGAGTGTGCTAACAAACACACTTTCCCTCTGATAAACAGTTTGATTACATTCGTACATCCTATGAGAGTTTATTCGTTAAGTGTCTGAGTCTGACAACCTTGGCTCCAAGATAGTTTTACTAACGCCGCTAAACTCAGTATCGCTGTCATCGGTCAGAGCTTTACTGACTGATCGACCCATATCGGACTCCTTTCACAAAGTTTTACAGCCTCCTCCAGAGTAAATAGACGTGGACGCTTCACACCCAGCATTATGAGGTAAACAGTGATATGACAGCCTGCACTCAATAGATGAATGCTGGCAGAGCATTTGAGGTGACTCGGGGGTAAAAAACGTAAAATATCGCAAAATATTTAAGTGTAACATATCTGTTTTTAATTCTTGATTTATTGCTAACTTGATTTATTGCCGGCCGCAGCCTCTATGGGGTACAGAGGGTTAAAACTTTGCGAAAGGAGTCCAATACAGGACAATGAGTCACTGAAGCTGACTGGCAGTTATATTGAGGTGAGCTGCTGAGGATATCTTGAAGTATTCTGCTAGCAAGTGCTACTGTTTTAGCTGCTTTAGCCACTGTTAGCCGGTGTTACTGAAGCTGATGTGGATGAAACATTGTCAGACTCAGGCAATTAGCAAATAAACTCTCAAATGATATCAGAATGTAACCAAACTCTTTATGAAAGGGAAAGTGTGATTTTTAGGACACTCCAGCCTAACCTTAGCTGGCATAACATTAGCTTATAAGCATCTGTTGCTGTTAGCCAGCTTGTTGTCAGCTGTCCAGAGATAGGAGGGTCGCAATAAGCTGACAATAATTAACTGTAACAATATCAGGAATAAATAAGCATGTTTATGCATGTTTTCTTATGACAGAGCTGTGACTTCACTTCAAGAGATGAGGCTTGAGGTGAGGAGGAAGAGGATAAAGTGGAGATGAGGGAGGAGAGAGCAGTAGTGGAGGAGGCAGATGAAGAAGAGAAGAAGAAAGAGATGATGAAAATATAAAAGCACAAATCTTCAATGGTCATTGAGATATTTAAATTAAAACTAACATAACTTACACTTTTCAACATTTTTTTTCAGCTAAATTTAGGTATTTAGAATGTTCATCAGATTTCCTTTCTTTTGGAATTCTCAGGAATCTGGAACATTGTAATAGAATTCTTTTGGGGTATAGAGAGTTATACAAATGGTACTTCTCTCGAGTTTCCAAAACAAATTTAGAATTTTTTTCTGGTTTCAACACTTTTGATTCCTATAGCAGTGCTATATAGGCGCCAAGCAAAATCTTATCACCACCTGAGGGCTCTTGAATATCACCTAATGCCTTCATTGGAGGTGCTACAACCCTGACCATCCAAGAATTTTGATATTAGATGATTCACGTGGATACTACAGGTTTTCTCTAGTTTCTTCTCATTTCACTCTTGTAAAAAATCATGGGGATTAATTTACTCTTTGGTTTAGAATTCTAGCCTATCCCCACCCCCAACAGGTGGTCAAACTAAGAACCTATTACACTGTAGCTCTGTCAGTCAACCCCACCTTGTTTTATCTGTGTCCCATCCTGTCCCTCTCAGCTCACTGAGCCAGGTCTCAGTGTGACAGCACTAAGAAAGAGATTTTATTCTACTTCCATGCAAATCCTCTTTGTCATCATCTTTTTCTTTCAATCTGTCTCTCTCATATCATCAGTCTTCTATCCCCTTATGTTAAGGTTAGGTTTTGATTCATTTCTATTGTATGGCAGATGTTTTGACTAATTTTAGCCAATTTTTAAGGTCCAAAAAAAGATACAGAATTTAGTGAATTTAATCATACACAACCTCTTAACAGGTGATTAATTAATCGCTTCACCTGTCAGCTCTGTTTCCGTCAGCAGAAAGATGGCAGTTTCATTCCTACATAGTGAGCCCATAGCTGATTTACAGAACCATTAAAATTTGCCCTTGAAGGGAGAGGTAGGTAATCTCACCAGATCACCATCTCACACTTAAATGAGTCCATTCTCGAACAAAAACAACATCTGCCAGACTCGTTAAAACACCATAATGTTAAGAGTGAGGGAGATGAACACTCCAAACCATGCATGTAAACACACAGAAACAAAAAATCATGTTCTTCCTCTTACGAACAGCTGTGATCCAATATTCCTACTTTAACACACATTGTTATGAACTGAGGTAGCTCAGGAAATGAAATCAGTGGAGAGTAAGGTGACCAAAGATTGAACTTCTTATTTAGTATCTAAACAGCATTTCTTGGTAAGTTACATGTTAAAATGGCAGAGCTGAATTTTTAAAATTGTTTCTCCCATAACTCAAACTAAAGATGAAATAATTCACTTGACCACAAGCAACTGCTGTGCCTAAATAAAAAGAGGAAACTATGCATCTCATTTAAAACACAGTATATACAAGCCTACTACCAAATGAACACACATACAGTTACACTCAGTAACTCATATTTGGTGGCATATTCTTACATGTGCACACACATATCATAGCTGACTGTGGCAGTTATAATCCAGCTGACATATAACTATAATCAATTATAACTAGAATCAAATGTAAGTTCCACCTCAAGTCAGTATGAAGGCCATAGGTGATGACAGACAGACAATGGCTGTATCTATTAGTGTCTACTGAAGTGTATGTTCAAGTATGGAGACATATTATTCCTGTAGTGACATTGTGTGGACTCTCCTGTCATCTTGACACACAATTGGACATCTGCAAGATTAACCAAAAATGTCATGGTAAAAATTAGTTTTGTGGCCAAATTACGTCTTCATTTTGTGTATTTTGTGGTGATGGTTAGGTCAAAAAGTCAACACAATGTCCTTCCACATACCATAGTCAAAGTTAGTTAGTGCCCTGTCTAGAGTTGATAAAATATGCACATTTTGTGATTACTTATCTTATAAAATAGTAATATTCATGATTACTGATCCTTACTCATCCTTAAACCAAGACTTCCCTTTACACTATGTAGACTTGCTTTTTGTCCCATAAAGGAACACAGTGTACCCACAATGTAAATTTGCAAACAGCTTAATGTCCCCACATCATGCATGTAAAATTGGTTTAATCATCCAATACTGAAATATCTAAAAAATATTTGGATGAATTGCAAAGAGATTTGGTAGAGGGATTAATATTCACTCGAGACCACATCCTAATGACTTTGATGAGCCTCTCATCTTTTATCTCTTACTACCAGGACATTAACTTTCATTCTAAGTGAAATCTTCATATATATTGGATGAATTGCCATTAAATTTAGCACAGAAATTTTGACCCTTCGGTATTGAATCCCTTATATTATTAAACAGTGCCACTATAAGGTCAAAATTATAATTTGATATACATTGGTTTGTACCTAAATATCTGTGAAATTAATGACATTCCCATAAGTCTCTGTTGTATTTTGGGTTAACACACTAATTATGATACAAGTAAAATGGTGAAACCTACTACATTACATTATACACTACATTATACCTACTGAACATAGGTAGGTATAATATCTAGCTAGCCCAAAACACTTTTTTGCTTATAGAGCTTGGGATTCTGACATCACTAACACAGTGCATTATGGGACTGTTCACACAAGTCCGAGTTAATATTGGAATATATGTAGACAGATGTTGCTTTGGGTTTGAAAGTTAAATTGTGGACGTTAGAACCTCATCAGAACGGTGAGCTGCTGTGTTGTAAAATGACACAACTACATATGACTGGAATGGAAGCCCTTTACGGAGTGGAGTGAGATTTTTGCGCCATCCAGCTTGGAAGAAACAAGGACCTAAGGTCACAGAGCCAACAGCGCATAACTTGGATAGAAAAAGAAGGAAAAACATCACCTTAAACATTTACGAAAATATGTTCACGTGATCACAGCACTATCATACTGGTAAGTTATAGCATATTTTAGTTCCATGTCATGGGCTGTTGCTAAGTTTGTGGCACTTATCTTGGCTGTAGCTAAATGGCAGCATAGCAAGAATCAAATATGCTTTAGCTTTTGAAATGCGTCTGTGTGCTATTGTTACACTTCAGGCACATCTGTGACATGGTTACATTACGCAAAAAAAATCTTTAAACTGTGTTGTTTTTGTTTTTTTAGGCAAACCTGTTGTTGAAATGCAACAGTGTGATGCTGATGGGAAAGTAAAACTTTATGCTTTATAGGTGTGTATGCAGTGCTATGAGATGTAAAAATATAAACTGAAATACAAAATTGAAAAAGACAAAAAAATTACAGTTCAGTATTAAATCTTACGTAAACTACAATTTAAACTTATTTATATATTAAGTAAACTACATACAAAGTGTCTGCAGAACAAGATATGCAAAAATGTCTGCATGTATCACAGAGCCTTGGCTCAGTGGATGAGAAAGTCCGACTGAGACCAGCAGGCCTGAATGTGAGTTTGAAGTGATTTATAATTCTTAATTTGTTTGATGTGTAAGTGCTCACCACAAACAGGTTTTGAGAAAATGTCGGGGAACTTGAGCATTGGTAGCTCCTAAAAATAAAGTGTTCATATATATCAACCACTTGTATTACAATTATTTTTTCCTAATAACACCCCTTTGTGTCGTTCTTTAGCTTCTCTCTGTATTGTAACATGCTGCTGATCTCAGGGGTCATTTGGGTGTTGTGTTCATTTGATTTCTTTTTTGAAGCCTTCATTTTTGCAAGGGCTATTTTTTTTTAAAGCACTGTTTTCAGTTCAGTTGCATTGCAGTGGGATACAGAAGTACAAAACTACAACACAAACTTGGGTCCTGCAGTGGTTATTTAAAAAATATATTAAGGTGTATGTATGTGCATACATCACTGATAATGTTTTCGGTTATAGATGCAACTATATCATTAACCAATTACTAATTCAACTATATGAATTTGATTTTAACCAAGGATGGTGCATGGATACATAAATTAATAGAAGGAAGGCACTATATATGAAATTATGACGTTTGCAGTCAACACTGTGATCTGTAGTGTAAGTAGGGGGCAGGTGGAAGAGATCCTGGAAAGGTGGAGGTATGGTCTGGAGAGAAGAGAAATGAAAGCCAGTAGAAGCAAGACAGAATACATGTGTGTGAATGCAAGGGAGAGAGTTAGAAAGCTGAAGATAAAAGGAGTACAGGTAGTGAAGATGGATGAGTCAACCATTCAAAGCAATGGTCAAAGCACAAGAGAGGTGAAGAAAAGAGTGCAGGGGTGATTTATGACAGAATGATAGCAGCAAGCGTGAAAGGGAAGGTTTACAAGATGGCACTGAGACCTGTATGGTTTGGCGATGGTGGAACTGACAAAATCACAGGAGGTGGTGCTGGAAGTGGCAGAGCAGAAGATGTTAAGATTTCTGTTGGAAGTGACCAGGAGAGACAGGATTCGAAATGGGTACTAGAGGGACAGTTCGGGTTGAGTAGTGTGGAGACAAATTTAAAGACACAAGGTTGAGATGGTTTGGATATGTGCAGAGGAAAGATAGTGGATATACTGGGCAAAGGATGTTGAACATGGAGATGCCAGGCAGGAGGAAAAGAGGAAGACCACAGAGAAGGTTTATAGATGTAGTGAAGGAAGACAAGCAGAGGGTTGGTGTGACAGAATAGAATGCAAGGGATAGGGTGAGATGGAAGCAGATGATCCGCTGTGGTGACCCCTAAAGGGAGCAGCCGAAAGAAGAAGGAGACGGCAAAAAGTATAAGGAGATTTAAAAATTCTTCTTCTTGGCTGAATCGAGATAAATGCCTGGCCAATAGAGATTAAAGTCAAATAAAATTCTGTTGATGCACTGTCTTGCTCACACCATTTTTGCCATTATTTATTGGATCATTTTTTCTCTTATATGTTGACTGACTAATTTAAAGCATACACATCCAGAAATGAATTGTCTTTGTTTTCACACACACAGGTTATGTTTTATCTACTGTTTCACTTTTAAAGCTTTAATAACGTAACACTGATTTCTTATCTTTCTTTTTTTGCTGGAAGCAAACTTGTTTTGCATAGCTGTTATTTTAGGAGAGCACACATTTAGAGTGTGACATGCACTCTGTTTTTTAAACTCCATAAGTTCAAAATGGTAATAATGCAGGTCAGTCAGACTTGGCTGTTTACATCAGTAAGCCTAATTACAATAAGGTGTTTAGATGCTAAACGTGTTTCAGAGTGAGATTTAACAAGCTGATGAGGACTTGACCTCAGTATTACAATTCATCAGAAATAGATTAGCTAGGTATCTCTGTGTGTGTGTGAATGCTTAAAAAGATGCAATCCTAAAGCAGTGAATGCAGTGAATCTGCTGGAAGTCAGACCAAAAACAAAACTCAAAACACCATGACCCATTCTTTTGTGATCTGTCTCTCCCTACCTTTCTGTACTGTGTAAGGTTTGCCCAATATGTCATTAATAATTAAGATTCTGTGCTACATTATCCACATTTTTTTTTCTTGCAAATTGGAAATCCTGCATAGCCTGTGATTTATTTAGTTATTATCATTTTTTATCATATAGTTTATTTTGGGTATGGAATGGTTTAAAGTACTTCTTGCATTGTGAATATTATACTGGAAATCCAATAGTCTAAGATTTATTTAATTAGACTTGAACATTTTTTGCTTGAAAGTCAGGACTGTCTAACACAGGCATCTCACCTTAATTAAAAATCCACCAAGCACTGCGTCTTGTCAATTTTGTGTCCTTGCCTTAGGTCAAAGACAGTCAGAGGAGCTCTTCAGAGCATGTGAGATGTAATTATATGCTCTGTTCATTTGTTTACAGTTCATTTGTAACACCTTTACATAACAAGACAAGTGAACTTGTTTTAAACAACACATAACACAACATGCAACAAAGTGCCCTGAATATATAGCTAGATGCTAGTACATAAATAGTTTATAAGAAAAGACAAAAAAAATATGCTGTAAGTTTATGATCCTGAAATTTCTTCTGCTAACCCATTTCACAAAAGGAGTTCAATTTCTGATGATAACGAATTGAAAAGTAACTCTGAAAAAGGTCAAATACAATTTCATAACAATATGGCTGTTACTTAACTTGTGATTACCAAAGGAATGTGAAGATGGATTTCACTGGTAAGATAGGCAATGGCAAAGCATGTCTGTAATTCAGCTTAATCAAGACATGTTTCTGGTGACAGGGCTGTCATGACAGATGGTTGGTGGTTGACAGTAATTATTATATGTGGAATGTCAGGATGATGTGCCTGAGGTGTGAATGTACGTGCGGACATGCTAAGGCCCTGTCCACACGTACATGGTTATTATAGCAAATGTAGCTTTTTCTATACGCTCTGGCCTTTTGGCCACACATAAAGGGTATTTTAGATCACTGAAAACTGAGCTTTTGACGATTTTCAGAAACTCTGTTTTTGCGTTGACATGTGGATGAAGAAAACAGATTTGGTCTTGCAAACTCAAAAGTGTGCGCCTTTATCTCCTTTTTTGACATCAGACTGTGCGTAGTGTTATTATTTGTAGGCTTTTGATTGGCCAACATTTTTGTACAGTTAAGGGTATATTGCCACCTGTTGCTTTGGCATGCTCTTGACAGTACTTGCATTTTCATGTGGATGGAGGTATTTTTCAAAATGAATGTGGAAAAATCCTTGTTTTAAAAAATACCCGTGTACGTGTGGACATAACCTAAGTGAAGTGTACAGGTACCAGGTGGTGGATAGTTAAGCAGCTCCTGGTTTGCTGGTGACCGGTGAGTGACACCTTGCTGCTGACAGTCCACTACATAGAGAGCCAAAACCACTGCATTTTACAACTGGACTGCTGCTTTCTTGTACCTTGTCATAGGGGTTAGGGTGGTTAGGGTGATTAGGGTGGATGATGTCTGTACTGTTTCTTTATACTTGAGACCAGGGTTATTATCCTCAGGCCTGTTTTATTAGGTTTAGGCAATATAAATTTTATTATTATTATTTAAGGTAAATAAAGTTCAGAATTCCTGTCTCCTGCTTCAGGTTTGTTGACTTTCAATATTTCAGCAAGGCCATGGCCTTCCACAAAATATAATGTTTGAATGCCAAAAAACAAAAACACAATATCATGCTCTAGCTGCTATGAGTGTAGAGAAGACATTGAAATATGTAACAAATGAACAAATTGCAGTTAGCCTACCTTTCATTATAAATTCTATAAAAAATTATACTCTGTAAATTTTATGTGTACACATGCACACACACACACACACACACACACACACACACACACACACACACAGACACACACACACACACACACACACACCTTGTAGAGAAGTTATAAGCCTATTCCTTTCTCTGACCTGTCTGGGTTTCTTTCTCTATGTTCTACTCTCTGTGCCTCTGTATCAGTTGCTCTGTCTGTGTCTCTGTCTCTTTGCCTTTTTCTGTTCTCTCCACCTCACAGCTCATCACTGCCTCTGACTTTGACTCTGTACATCTTTCTGCACTTTCTTGCGTCTGTACCTGCTGTCTGTATATAGTTCTATCTGTCTGATGCTCTCTCGGAGTTCCTACCTACTCTTTTTGCCATATTCAACTTCGGCTTTCTGTCTTCCAGCCCTTTATTTTTTTGAAAAACAGTACAGAATAAAATGCAGGGAAAGACTATATGTTCTTGTAATTCCTTCACAGTGGAAAAACAGTTACAGCTTTAATTTGAATTTATTTTATCTTCCACAACATGGAGCAAAAAATTCTCACCATCATGATAACCTGCTGTTAAAAGAGTCATGAAGTGCTTACTGCAGACACAAGCAGCATTTAATTCCATAATATCCATATCTTTAATGTTTCACTCCACTTCTTCTTGTATGCACACAGACTTTTTAGTTATATGCACATACACACATATATATATTTCATGTGTCTGTTTAATACTGCAAACAGTGGAGGGGGGGGATTGAGACATTTAACTTGAAATTGCTTATATATTAACAATCAGTGAATTAACTATGTGTAACGTATAAAACACTGCTGCTTTTGTGAAGAACCCACAGAGACCGATTACCTGAATTTGCAGTTGCTTTCAGTTCTACTTAGTTCAACCCTACTGCACCTTATTATTTGTTATACAATACACGATTTTGTGTTTTGATTCAGTCTCACTGTGCGCTGATTCAGTCTCACTGTGCTCATTAGTTATGTTTTCATGTGGTGCACAGTAAAGGCTTAAAAAAACATGACTGTACAGGAATTTATCATATTTAAGCAGAACAGGTGGACTTAAAAGCAGATATACACAACTGTCACAATTTTAAGGGTTATTGCAAACAGAGAAATTCAGGAAGGAAGGGAGTTAGGAATGCTGGAGTCCTGGGCAAGGAGAGAGGGCAGGCAGGTAAGTATCTAAGGTGGGAACATGGCAAGTAGGCAGGCAGACAGGCAGGCAAGCATCTACGGTAAAAATCCTTTTTCTTCCAGGGAAAGTTCCGTCAAAAAACTCCCTTTGTTAACTCAGCCAGAGGGTCCAGTCAACCACACACACCACGGAGGAACAAGAGAGGAAGATGAGAGTCCGAGGTCAGAACATGAAGAAAGATTTACTAAAACAAAGGATTACTTAGCAGCTTTAAAAGTAGTTACTTGACTAAGGAACTGGTGGATTCCCAAACAGAGCTTATGAGAAGTAAAAGTTTCACTTACATTTGTTGGCTGGTCTTCATCACTACTATAAATGTCATTATGAGTACATATAATTTTAAGGTGATAGCAGGTCGACATTTAGTTTTTCTTCCCCCAAGTAGGAAAAAAAAATCAGCTGTTGAAGGTTTTACTTAAAGTAGCTGACCCTCACTCAAAGTTTTACTATAGGATAGCATGAAATCCATAATGAACCCTAATAAGGCAAGTTACTTAAAGCTACTGTTTCTGCTGCACGCCCGTTGTATGGTAGTTTAACAATGATACAAAGAGCCTGACCAGATAGCGTGACCACAGTCTGATACTTATGTGATTGTGAGTTTAAATACATTTCTTCCACTTTTAAGTCCAACTTGAGACTTTTAACATTTTTGATATAGACTTGCTGGCTCAGTGTCAATGAATTCACAAACTAAATCTATATTGCCTTCGGGTGCATGTTGAAAATATCAGAATTACAAATTTAAATGAGACATTTCACATGTCTATCCTTTGTGGATGAATAAAATTGTTCAACTGCAAGCTGCAGTAGAAGCAATTTGGCACAATGCAAATTAAATTGGCCCTTCTCTCAAAAGTGTTGTGAGGATGTTATGCTAAATTTACTTTTGGGTTCATACTGAAGCATATAATGAGCCTAATATTTCCCATTCCAGCCAGAGAGATAAATGGCAGTTCCAATGAATAGCTGGCAGTAAACTCAAGATTGTTCATTTTTCTGTAACATGCTTTTAGCTTTATAGTGCGAGTGAAATGATAATCTAATACATGTTATATGAATTCTCAGTCATGTCAGGTGAAACATAGTCTTCGTGATATGAATTGGACGAGAAAATTGAGAACATTTAAAAGGGTTTTATTCAATTAAACATCCTCTCCCTCTTAAAATGTCACTGCTCACTTCAACTCTCTCTGGGTTCAACGTTTTTTGAATCCAAGCTTGTCAAAAAGGAAATAAAAGGTTTTAACTGCGCTCTGACAAGTTTTCCCCGCTGAGCAGGAGAATATTTTGCCAAATATTCTCTTGCTCCCCAAAAGGGGAGTTCGTTAATAAGCAGCCTCTTGCTGCTCCGGATATGACTAGGATTCAAAATACACCTGTTGGGCTTTAGAGCATACTTTAGATGAAAGCAGCACATACACATAGTCTAGGAAAAGCTGAATACTGATGTCAAATAGAAATGTTAATACTCAGAAAAAACACAGTTTATTGACTGGTGCTATCACACAGACACAAAGACACCCATCAAATTGCTGCAAGGCAAAACCTGCACAATTGGGTTTCCCTCTATAATTATTATAAGCTCTAGACCTTAGGTTTCCTGAGATGACTTATATTGTGAATGGATGCTGTATGAACAGAATTGAATTGTGCCCTGTGTGGGAGGGTGTTCATCATCTTAAATGACCTAAAAGTTTAGTCCTGTACTGAACATG
>VVAS01098358.1:0-10263 GCA_015103295.1 Ptychochromis oligacanthus | reverse complement strand
TATTTTGGGGGGTTAATAAATTCGGCCACATTTCTAGAAATGAGAGCTGCTCCATCCAAAGTGGGATGGATGCCGTCTCTCCTAATAAGACCAGGTTTTCCCCAGAAAGTTTCCCAATTGTCTATGAAGCCCATATTGTTTTTTGGACACCACTCAGACAGCCAGCAATTAAATTAATGTAAGTATATTTTTCTTCATTTTGTATGTGAGAAGGCTGATCACCTGTATACAAATTCTCTGTATTCCAATTCTTATTTTATAGTTTTTAAAACGCGTATGTGCTGTTGTATGTTGTTGTATGTGCTGTTAAACAGCACATGCAACAGTCACAACAGTAACAGTTCTTGACCCAAATCTGAGAATACCAGAGAAAAAGACAGAAAAGCACCATTCAAAAACTGGATTCAAATCAGTTCAAACTAATGTAGGTACTATCCACCAATTCTCTTAACCAGGTATCCAACCTAGGGTGAATGGTGGGGTTTACCCTGGCCAAGACACTAGATCATCAAAGGGCTATTAGAGAGACACAGGAAATCAAATACTCTCCCATTCACACACACACAATTTAGAATTATTAATTAACCTATCATGTATCTGAACTGTGGGAGTACTGAAGGAAACCCACACAGGCACAGGAAGAACATGCAAACTCAACACAGAAAAACCCAAGCTGACCAGTAGGTTCGAACTGAGAACTTCCTTGCTCTGACAGTGCTAACTACTGCACCACCAAGGCACCCTTTGTACCAGTAAATATAAATCAATTATTAATGATTTAATTGCAGTAAAATCTTCCAGCTCTAAGCTAAGCTCCCCTTGGTGACATCTGGGCACCATCCATGCAGAGATGGGCTGTCAGCAGCATTGTGAGGGCAACAGCCTGCTAAGTCAACAGACCGACACTGACAACGCAAAGCCAGAAACTGCTCATTAGGGTGCCTTTCTAACAGGCCTGCTTAATAAGGGGAAATCTTCAATCGAAAAACACATGCTGAAGTTCAACTGATTAGTCAGTCAGAAATTTTGTGATAAATGCAGGAATTGTGACATGCACCAAGAGAAGTTTAAGAATTGAACAATTTACTATCCCTGCCTCTATGCCAATCATCTATTTATCATTATCACAAAGATTGTGACACTTAATTATTTTTCATAGAAACATAATTCATATAAAAAGTGTTTTTGTTCTGTCACTGTCAAAAAAATCCAGTAACAATTTAATTCTGTTAACGAGACTGATAAAATGAACAGACAGATTCTGGAGCTTCATGCAGTTCTTTGATAAGTCCTCAGAACATTAAGTCTTTCCACGTCTGCTAGAAGGATGAACATCATTCCTCCAATATATATTCCTTCACTTGATGTTTTGGTTGGTGGTGTCTAACACACTGCTGTGAGGCATTCATGCATTTTTTCCTGAGAGCTTATTTGTCAGTGCATTGGTTAACCCGCATGAGATGTTTCAGCAACAACACAGCCAACATGGCTGTGTCATGGTTAGACATAATTAAGATATTGCTTGTTTTTGTTTTATTTGAAAAACACACACACACACACACACACAGTAGATTACTATCATACTAATGTTGTTCCTCCCTGTTTCTCCCCCTGTATGGCTGGCTTGTCTCATATTATTTGGATGACAATGTCAGATGAATGACAAGCTCTAAGGTCTAATATATTGCAGATGTACTTCCTTGAGTCTAGATGGTCAAAAGTTAGCTAAAGCTTTAAGTATGTCAAAAAATGGCAGTGTTTCAAGTCACTATGGTCACGTACATACAGAAAAAGACAAACACTTTCTGAACATATGGAATATTTTAAAGGTTTTAAGCTTCACTCATTTTATATTACTGACTGTAAAAGTGAACCTGCCCTGACTGAAATATAGAATTAAAGACTAGCTAGTGAGAATCAAAAATATAAAAACCTATTCATATGCATACCCACATACACTAGATTGCCAAAAGTATTCGCTCGTCTGCCTTCACACGCATATGAAGTTGAGTGACATCGCATTCTTAATCCATAGGATTTAATATGATGTTCCTTTCACTGGAACTAAGGGGGCATCTCCCGAAAAACAACCCCCACACCATAATCCCCCCTCCACCAAACTTTACACTTGGCACAATGCAGTCAGACAAGTACCGTTCTCCTGGCAGCCACCAAACCCAGACTCGTCCATTGGATTGCCAGACGGAGAAGCGTGATTCGTCACTTAGAGAATTCAGTTCAATTCAGTTCAATTCAGTTTTATTTATATAACGCCAAATCACAACAACAGTCACCCCAAGGCGTTTTATATTTTAGGGTAAAGACCCTACAATATTATACAGAAAACCCCAACAATCAGACGACCCCCTACTTAGTGACACTGGGAAGCACTTGGTGACAGTGGGAAGGAAAAACTCCCTTTTAACAGGAGGAAACCTCTGGCAGAACCAGGGAGAGGCAGCCATCTGCCACGACCGGTTGGGGCTGTGGAGAAACAGGAGGGGAGGGAGACAGGACAAAAGACACACTATGGAGGAACACGTCTCCACTGCTCTAGAGTCTAGTGGTGGCATGCTTCACAGCACTGCATCTGACACTTTGCATTGTGCTTGGTGATGTAAGGCTTGGAAGCAGCTGCTCAGCCACAGAAACCCATTCTATGAAGCTCTCTATGCTCTGTTCTTGAGCTAATCTGAAGGCTACATAAAGTTTGGAGGTATGTAGCTATTGACTCTGCAGAAAGTTGGGGACCTCTGCACACTATGTGCACTATACACCTGTGGCCATGGAAGTGATTGGAACACCTGAATTCAATGACTTGGATGGGTGAGTGAATACTTTTGGCAATAAAGTGTATGTATTTTTGTGTTCATCATATTAACATTATAATGTGATATGAAAGTGTAATCTCTGCAGCTTATTTTGCTACCCCTGAGTGGGCAAAAAAAGAAACTGTCACAAACCAGACAGAAACTCAGAATTTACAGTTTCTTATTCCATTACTAAAGGCATACGATTGAATTAGATAGGCCTTGGTACAAAAATATATTTCATTCTTAAAGTATCCGAATGCCTTTTCTTTAAGTCTGTATAATTAAAGTTAAGTGTATAATACATTTTACATTTACATTTACAATGTACATTTACATTTACATTTACATTTACTTAAGAATTATACTTCTTAAGATTGTATAACCCCAGTTTCACTGTGTCTCTCCACCTTTGAAAGCCAAAACTATGCCCTTGTCTATCACACAAACACACACACACACACACAAACTTGATAAAGTGAAGCGGACAGTAATCAGATGCATCCATAAAGGTCAAGGCTTTCCCATTTCAATGAGGAGTCTTTCACTGCCTGAACACATTACACTGTGGATCAAATTCAATAACCCCATTCCCAAATGCATATGATTGAGTAATCCATATTAATAATACACACCATTATTATGACCCACACATTTATGTGTATTCATTATTCACAGCTTGATAGTAGATTTTGTTTCTGCATATTCACATAATCAGAGTCAACTCTCTGTCATTAAGGTAATATAAGATTGAATACTGCTGAATGAATGAATGAATAAATAAGGAAAGTAATTTTATTTACATATGCCATTCAGGATGCTAATATTTGACCTTGTTAAATAAAGGCTTGGTCAAAATAATATTTTACACTTGTGTATCCAGTTGCCATATGCTACCCCAGCAGTGTCTCTATTAAAGAAAAATACATGGTAATCATATAGTCAATACACTTTAATATATATTTATCACTAGTGATATCAATATTTAATATTCATGGTACAACCCAATAAAAAACGATGACAACAGAAAATAGTTTTTATATTTAACTATAATATTTGGTGTTGCAACCAGTGGTATATAAAAGGTATATACCATTTACTACGGCTCCAGAATGAAAAGATTTTTAATCTTGATGATCATGATTTTGGTTTCCCACAATTAAATGAACATGATCAAGCAATATTTAAAATGCATGCTCAACCAATAGAACACAAAGATAAAGCAAATCAAGTGCTCCATAAATCAGCGTCTGGCCATGTGCTTGCATGTGCCAGTCACATCTATTTCCTGCTTCGTGCAGCTTGAAGTTTCCTGACCTAATCCAGATGATTAACTCTATGTTAAAGCACTGATATACAACAAAATTCAAATGTCTGGCACACAGCGGATAATCATCTGTTGTTTGGAAATACTTTGGATTTAGCACAAGTGATATTAACCGAGAAAAATCCTATTCAAAGGGTGCTGTAGAGTTCTGTGCACCGTAAAGCAACACAAATAACTTATTTAGCTGAACAAAAACACACTACAAAATGCAGTGTGATTAATGCACAAAGCCCAAGAAAAAGTAACGTAAATCGTCCAGCATGAACTCAGATGTCCATAAAAGCAAGCCTGTACAGCGCATCTGCATATCCATCCAGCTCACAAAGACACGCAGAAATCACCAACCACTCGCATTCCATTTGGCCAAAGATATGAGTAACGAAGGCTTCAGGAAAAATTTATGAATACTGGACTAAAGATACGTTATCCCCTTGTGCAATTACTAAAGTGGTAAAACCTGCGCTGTCTGCAACAGCACACAAAGAAATAGACATTAATTTCATAGCTGTCGAGTACTTTGCTATGAATTTTATTCACTTCCATCATGAAGGTACAACGAATGGAGTGAAAGACTTTATATTTTGCTTCTAGGAGATGCACTTAGGTCAGCTGAAAAAAGCACCTGATTTGTCTGTAAAGATTAATTAACAATTCAATTTAGTTCAGTTTTATTTATATAGCACCAAATCACAACAACAGTCACCTCAAGGAGCTTTATATTTTAGGGTAAAGACCCTGCAATATTTTAGACAGAAACACCAACAATCAGACAACCCCCTATAAGCAAGCACTTGGCGACAGTGGGAAGGAAAAACTCCCTTTTAACAGGAAGAAACCTCTGGCAGAACCAGGCTCAGGGAGGGGCAGCCATCTGCCACGACCGGTTGGAGCTGAGGAGAAACAGAAGAGAGGGGAGGGAGACAAGACAAAAGAGACACTATGGAAGGGAGCCAGAGATTAATAATAACTAATGATCATTGATCAAAAAGGAAAGTTTTAAGCCTAGTCTTAAAATTAGAGAGTAGAGTCTCCCGAATCCACACTGGGAGCTGGTTCCACAGGAGAGGGGCCTGAAAGCTGAAGGTTCTGCCTCTCATTCTACTTTTAAATACCCTGGGAACCACAAGTAAACCTGCAGTCTGAGAGCGAAGCGCTCTATTGGGATAATATGGTACTATGAGGTCTTTAAGATATGATGGAGCCTGATTATTCAAGACCTTGTATGTAAGGAGGAGGATTTTAAATTCAGTTGTGGATTTAACAGGGAGCAAATGAAGAAAAGCTAATATGGGAGAAATATGATCTCTCTTTCTAGTCCCTGTTAGTACTTTCGCTGCAGTATTGGCTTTTCAGGGAGCTTTTAGAGCAACCTGATAATAACAGCACTGTAGCACAATGTAAAAGAGAAAGCAGTGCCATGTTGATTTAATCTTGTTTTAAATTTTTCTGAATTTAGATGAATGAGGAGGACCAATTTTATTTTGATACAAAGATTTCTAGAGATGTGAAGATGTGAAAGCAGTGTTATGTTTACATAACAGTGCAATAAAAACATTTCCGTCACTAAAATCAATGAATAATTGTGACAAATAATGGTGATTTCAATATTGATGAAAATAATCGTGATTATCATTTTGGCCATAATCATGCAGCCCTACCATTTACCCATGAAGAAATCTCCAGAATTGCTGTACACCTACTACAAAATAAGAACGTGATTTTTTTTTTTAAGAAACTTTCTACAATAAAAACTTTTTTTCAGTCCTCTTGAGTAAATCTACCGCTTGATGGAGAGTAATTTAAGAGATACTGCTTAATGAGCTTTAGCTATCTAGGTACTGGTATACACCTATTGGTAGCTTAAATTAAAAAATTAAAAATAAACTATTGAGCGGTAGAAAATGGATGGAAAAATAAACTATCAATTTTGGGTAGCATATACTACCAAAATGCCAAAATGTTTTGGGTAGCATATGCCACCCAAAACTGGATTTTGGGTGGCATATGCTAACTGCATCTTTTTTTAAGAGCAGGGCAGAAGAAAGAAGAGGAAAGAGCATAAAAAAACTACCAGAGAATTGTATAAAAATAGAGTATTAAATAGATAAGACACAGTATTAACACAAATTGTCACCATTCAACACAACAGTCACACAACAGAGGCAGAAGCTATGACCCCGGGGTTATGTGAGCAATTTTCAAAACTGGTAACATAATGTAGGATTCAACTACTTGATCAAGGTCATTGATCTTATTCTTCTTAAGAGTTTTACTCCTCCTATTGAAAACCAAAATAATAATAACATTGAATGAGAACTCACATTATAGTAGTTTTGTTGATTTTGATTTTACGTCATGAAAACCAGCCTGTCAACCTGACAAGCAATGGCTGTTGGAGCACAGTTACTCGAACTTATACTCATTGTTCTGACAAAAAAAGAAAAAAAAATGTGTCAGTGGTGCACTCAAAGTGCTATGTGTACCAAAGGCGTGTAAATAGTACACCCACTTCAGTAACTAGATTACCCCTAATTGATAACTTATTGTTACCATTTGCCACCAACCCCAGTATTGACACTGTAGAGGAACCTTGAGACAAGTCCAAGTAATTTGTCAGAAATCTCAGGTCCATCATAGTAGATCTTTTAGGGAAAGTCACAGTTACATCTTCCTAAATTTACAATGGAAGATCTTTAGGCCAAAACTGGGTTAGGCAACATGTTTTCGGTATATTTGTACAAAAAAACATTCTCAATAGCCTTTCAGCATATTTCAGTTAAAGTGGTCTGAGATGGAAATGGACTACCGCACCTCCTCTAGGTTTTGTTTTAAAGTTTTAGAAAATCTAGCCCATCACAGAAGACTAGCCACAGTTTTTCACACTTATCTGATATGTGGTGAGGAAGTCCACACAGGTGTCGAGTAAGTAGTGACGGTGCAATTGGTTAAGCAAAATTGTTTTACAAGGTAGAGTAGGGTTCAGATTCTCTGTGAAGCTAAAACTCAACACTGCCTTATTTTAACACATACAATTTACATGCACATGCCCGTGCTCGGTTGGAGGGGCACATGCCTGGTTGAAGGGGCTTAGAACAGAGAGGAGAGAATTGTAGTAGGAGGTCTGTCTGAGTCTTCTGCCTACTGCAGCTTTAGGTTTCTTGATCAAAACTGTGTTACACGTATTTTTGCAAGTGAGACCAAAAGTGGAGATCTTTCTAATAAAAAAAAATCAAGGTATATACATTTTTATCAGTCAATTATGCAGTTGTTATAAGGCCTTTAATGTCAGATTAAAAAAAAAAACAAAACAAAACTGATACACTTAGCAAAAAAGTATAGAGAAGATTCAATCTCAGAAGAACAAATCGATCCAAAGCCCACTGTCACTGTCACAGAACTGCACCCTTTGTTTCCTTTTTGTTCACATCAATCTTTTCTTGGAGTAACAAATCCGGGTACATTAAAAATCATTAGAACCAAATGTAATATGACTTGTATCAGACTCAAAACATCAGGACCTTAAACTTCCTATTTTGACCTTTTACCCATCCTCATCTAATCTTGCTAAGCTGCAAAAAAGGATGCCAAAGTTGGAAACAACAAACACAATTTTGAAACAAATATCACACAGTAAAAGCTGTTTTTTTTTCTGTTTACGAGTATAATTTTATTTGATCAGGATCTGGCCTTCAGGCAATAAACTTCAATGTCTAAAACACCCATGACTCTGCACTGACCTGATTATTGTCACTAATAAGCATTTATAAATAATCAATAATGGATTTAAACCCCCTCTGTTAAGTACCATCTTATCTGGGGTCACTGGAGCATCTTGTGTGTGGAAGGGCTGAAGGGGTTCGTGCCTTGTGGATTAGGTGGTGATCAGTGGTGAAGGCCCTGGCAGTCCGATCCCTGGCTTCCAAAACGACTTGTGGTACATGGAAAGTAATTTCTCTGGTGGGGAAGGAGCCTGAGCTGGTGTGTACAATCGAGAGATACTGATTAGATATAGTCGGGTTTGCTTCAACACACATCTTGGGCACTGGAACCAGTTTCCTAGAGAGGTGAGAGGTGACAGGCAGGGTTGGGTATACTTGTATCCCCCCAGTTCAGTGCCTGTATGTTGGGGTTTTCTCTGTTTTTTCTCTGTGCCTATGTGTCGGGGGAACAGGTCCTGACTGTTGTTTGTGTGTACGTGCTCAACGACAGTTCAGAGTACCCAGCCTTCTTGGAGTCAGTGGGTGGAGTGCTGTAGGGTACTCCATCTGGGGACTCCATCGTACTACTGGGGGACTTCAACACTCATGTGGGCAATAACAGTGTGACATGGAGGGGTTTGACTGGGAGGAACGGTCTGCCTGGTGTTCTGTTATTGGACTTCTGTGCCAACCATAGTTTGGCCATAACAAACACCATGTTCGAGCATAACGGTGTTCATGAGTGCATGTGGGACCAGGTCACCCTAGGTTGAAGGTAAATGAGGTAATTGTATCATCAGATCTGCGGCCGTATGTCTTGGACACTCAGGTGACAAGAGGAGCAGAGCTGTCAACTGAACACCGCTTGATGGTGAGTTGGACCAAACTGATGGATAGGCCTGGTGTACTGAAACATACAGTTAGGGTGGACACTGTCTGAATGGACCATGTTCCACACCTCCACTGCTGAGGCAGCTGCACAGAGCTGCAGCTCTGGCAGTAGCTGAAGCAAAAACTTGGTGTGACGATTGAACAAGACTTTCAGTAAGCCTCAAAGCAATTCTGGAAAACCATCAGGCAACTCAGAAGGGGGAAGCAGTGATCTACTCACACTGTATATAGTGGTGATGGGGCGCTGCTGCCTTCAACTCAGGATATAGTCAGGCGGTGGAGAGTCTGGGGACGAGTGGGACAACTTGCCCATCATTGGGGGTGAGGTCACTCATGTAGTTAAGCAACTCCTTGGCAGCAGGGCCCCCAGAGTGGACAAGGTTCGCCCTGGATGTTTTGGGGATGTTTTGGGACTGGGGTGTTTGTTCCCCTCTTCAAGAAGGGGGGCCAGAGGATATCCTCCAACTACAGGGGGATCACTCCCCAGGAAGGTCTATGCTAGGGTACTGGAGAAGGGAGTATGTCCATTAGTCGAATCTCAGATTAAGGAGTAACATTGCAATTTTCGTCCTGGTCGCGAAACACTGGTCCAGCTCTTCATCCTCTCGAGGATATTCGAGGGTGTGTGGGAGTTTGCCCAACCAGTCTACATGTGTTTTGTGGACTTGGAAAAGACATTCAACCACATCCCTCTGAGTATCCTGTGGGGGGTGCTCTGGGAGTATGGGGTATCTGGCCCACTGCTATGGGCCATTCGGTCCCTGTACAATCCATATTGAACTCACTCCCAGTGGGTATTGAACTTGGATTTGTTTGTAACCACCTTGCATGGCTACCAACATGGTGCAACCAGAGCCAGCACAAATAGTGGTTACTCATGTGCAGGACACCAAGTCTCATTTTGAACTTTTCATCCTAGGTTCCATCTAGAAAATCATCCCTATTAGGAGATGTTGCTTATCTAAATTCTTTTCTAGATCCAGTAGCAACAAAAATAAGAGCTGAAATGTGTGTAGACCCAAGATGAACAGGAATACACAGTATAAATGCATCAAGTGCGCAAAATACATATGCAACACACACAGCAGAACTCTGTGCCTCATGTGTTGTACTGTATAAATGGGCACAAATAGGCTATTTGTTGAATAGGGCTGAGTTTTATAGACTGATTTGAATCTGTTCAATTTCTAATTAAGTTCAAATAAGTAAACATTAGTAGTTATGAGAAACCTTGCTTCATTTATATTTGCTTAAGATAAACATGTTTTTTCTTCCCATATCTTGATTATGATTGATTTTTTTTTTTAATTACATTTTGTACCTCAAATGAGTAGCACTTCTGTTCATAAATGTGTTCTAACAGACGTAAATTCCAAATTTTATGGTCTGTATTGCTTGAAAATGAGACAATGTAAACATATATTTTTACATAAATTGCTATGGGTGTATTGATTTAATAACACAATAATGTGGCAGACATTGGCTGAGTAACAAAAATATGAACGCCACAGGGTTAATATGGAAATTTAGTTGGAAT
>VVAS01098252.1:4946-22561 GCA_015103295.1 Ptychochromis oligacanthus | reverse complement strand
ACCAACCCTCTGCATGTCCTTCACTACATCCATGAACCTCCTCTGAGGTCTTCCTCTTTTCCTCCTGTCCGGCAGCTCCGTATTCAACATCCTTTGTCCAATAGATCCACTATCCCTCCTCTGCATATGTCCAAACCATCTCAGCCTTGCCTCTCTAACTTTGTCTCCAAACCGCTCAACATGAGCTGTCCCTCTGATGTACTCATTTCTAATCTTGTCCATCCTGGTCATTCCCAATGAAAATCTTAACATCTTCAGCTCTGCCACCTCCAACTCGGCCTCCTGTCTTTTTGTTAGTGCCACTGTCTCTAAACCGTACATCATAGCAGGTCTCACTACCATCTTGTAAACCTTCCCTTTTATGTGCTAAGGTTAGATTATAGTGAGAAACTTAACAATTCCCTGTGAGCAAGCAAGAAAACACCTCTGTCAGAATATGGTTCAGGGAGGGTGGCTGTCTGCCTCATTGTAAGGAGCCAGTAGGAGGAGAGTAGAGGGACAAAAGAAGAGCAGTGAGAATCGGCAGGCAAACAATGGGCAGCTCTTTGAGGTCTTTTCCTCCTGCCTGGCAGCTCCATCTTCAACAAGAGGAGAGGAGACTGAAAGTTGATGACATGCAGCGGTGGCTGCTGGAAACGTTGGTTAAGATTCCCTGGACATCCAGAATAAGAGGGAGGAGGGTTGCATGTTAAAAGGACTGAAAAGCAGAATTCCAGGGACATTTTAACAGGGACAAGGAAGCGATTGGGTTACAGAAAGTAGGCAGAAAGCTCATTGTAATATTGAAATTGTGAATGAGGTTAGTAGTCAGCATAGGTCAGTGTAAAAATATGCCTAATGTGAGGGAAGAGAGCTTCCTTAGGGCAAATTTTCAACAATCTAGCGACAAGAATAACATAAACAGTGGAAATGGCAGCTTGAAAGCATCGAGTGTTTGTATCCACACCTCTGCTTTGGCATCATGAGTGTGTTTCTGTCTCTGTAACGGCAGCGTGTGGAGAAGCTGTGGGAGACCATTGACCAGTTGTACCTGGAGTTCGCTAAGAGGGCAGCACCCTTCAACAACTGGATGGACGGAGCCATGGAGGACCTCCAGGATATGTTCATTGTCCACAGCATTGAAGAGATCCAGGTTCCCCCCCCCCCCTTTCCATGAATAAGACAAACAAGCATCATATTTTTGGATGTTTTGTTACTAATTGCATATCTATTTGTAAGTTTTTTGTTTCCTGCTTAATGTTAAGTGTCTTAGGTTTCTGATTGCAGTGCCCCACAGAATCCAAAAAATGACCCTGTCCAGTCAATTTCTCTAATTTTAAGTGTGCCTAAAGAGTTTTTATTTGTATTAAAATCCACAGAAAATAAGTCTTAAGTCTCGTGCATATTGGTCTTCGATATGAACCTGACAGAAATCTTCTGAATGACAATGAGAGTAATAAAGAAAAATGAATAAGGACAGAAAAGTCCTAGGGTTTTTATTTTATTTTATTTAGCATTTCTTGCTGTTCTCAGTCACTGATGGATGACATTTGAGAGCTAAAATAAGATGACCTTTTTTTTTTTTTTTTCTTCCCAGACATTTAAATCTATTCTAAAGGAAGAAATTGTACAAACACACTCCAGAAAATAGAGAATATTTCCTTGGTGTGTGGGTTTTTTGTTTGTTTTTTTAAATAAAAGCCCTAACCTTGCATCTATCTGTCCATGTTCTTCACCCGTACAGAGTCTGATCACAGCTCACGACCAGTTCAAGGCCACTCTGCCCGAGGCCGACAAGGAGCGCATGGCCACTTTGGGCATCCACAACGAGATCCTGAAGATTGCCCAGACCTACGGCATCAAGCTGTCCGGAATCAACCCGTACACCAACCTCAGCCCCCAGGACATCACCACTAAGTGGGACACTGTGAGTCAAGTCAAACATACCCCAGAATTATAATGTGGTAGTCAAGCAGCAGCAGTTGGAAGTAACAAATTGATCATTATATTGTAGATAGAATGAAGAGCATGGTTGCTTTTTTTTTCTGCTTTCAGTTGTGGTCTGGGTACGTTGGCATTATGTAAGCAGCAAATGTCAACCTGGCTCTCACTGTGCACTGCATTTGGTCATCCAGCTAATAATAGTACAGTGCGAACATAGCGACAGGTCAGGAATAGTACAGTACATGTAGGTTAGAGCGACACTAAACACTGCTGGCTGCAAGCTCTCAGGGGAAATAAAAAAAAAAAAAAATCTGTCAGTGCAGTCATAGTGTGATACACATCAGACCATCTGTGCTCAAGAAAAATATTTTTTCCCTCCTCTGGGGAGTCATGAAGTAACAATCTGGACTGAAAGACTACACATATAAACTTCAGAAATATGGACTTTTTGTTTGGGCAGTCTGACAGTAATATACAGTTAAAATTTTAAGTTGTCAATAGGATTAAATGAGTCTGTAGAAATTAAAATGTAATAAAATGTGGTTACGCAAAGGTTTGAAATTTACAGAAATTGATCAGATTTAAACTGTGTCTGCAGGTGAAGCACCTCGTGCCCCTCAGAGACCAAATGCTCCAAGAGGAGGTGGCCAGGCAGCAGGCCAACGAGAGACTGAGGCGCCAGTTTGCCGCTCAGGCCAACATCATCGGACCCTGGATTCAAACCAAGATGGAGGTACGAGATGAACACCTGTCATGCAGGTTTTTATTTGTGTAAATCTGTGCAGTCAGATAAACATGAAGATGATAGATTCTTACAACATATAGAGAAATATATCATAATGTTCAGCTGGGAAACAGAAAACAGATACAGTTAGAAATAAAAAGCAAACACCACTTGTTACCACAAAGCAATACAGTGAAATATGTAAAAGTATCCTGTCTTCTCTTGAATATAATGCAACCAGATGGCACTTGCCTTGTGGCACCAAAAATATGTTTGAAGTCAGCATATATATATATATATATATATATATATATATAAATAGATGGTATCCACCTACAGTTAACAGAGTGCCAGGACTGCATGAAAGCAGAAAGGAATGGTCGGGTGCTGTATTTCCTCATCGATTCCCATCTCTGCAGGAGATCAGCCACGTGTCTGTGGACATCGCCGGGTCTCTGGAGGAACAGATGAACAGCCTGAAGCAGTACGAGCAGAACATCATCAACTACAAATCCAACATCGACAAGCTGGAGGGAGACCACCAGCTCATCCAGGAGTCCCTCATCTTCGACAACAAGCACACCAACTACAGCATGGAGGTATGCATGCACACCGCAGCCCTGCAAACGGGCTCAGATTTCACCCTCCACCTTTTCTTTACTTGTGTCATGTTACCTCCATTTGATTTCCTCCTGTTCCTTCACCACTGCAGCACATCCGTGTGGGCTGGGAGCAGCTGCTCACCACCATCGCCAGAACCATCAACGAAGTCGAGAACCAGATCCTGACCCGCGATGCCAAGGGCATCAGCCAGGAACAGCTCAACGAGTTCAGGGCCTCCTTCAACCACTTCGACAGGGTGAGGCGGCAGTGGAGGTTGCTTCATATATAAATCAAACTCGTTTTTGGCATCTCCTACTTAAGAGGCTGACAAAGTTCACATTTTTATTTATAAATCTTTAATAATAAAAAAGGTCCAAGTTTACTTTTGTTGGCATAAAGCATTACATTGTGTTTTTTCTTTGCAGAAGAGAAACGGCATGATGGACCCAGACGACTTCCGTGCCTGTCTCATCTCCATGGGTTACGATCTGGTCAGTGGTCAGACATTTATAGACTATTTGTTCAAATTTAAATGTGTGCAACACCTTGAGCGATAGCAAAATGTAAAGTCTAAGGATTTACTGATTAATTTGTACAGTAATGATGTTGAAGCATTGAATGCTTTTGCTGATAGGGTGAGGTGGAGTTTGCGCGCATCATGACCCTGGTGGACCCCAACAACACGGGCGTTGTGACCTTCCAGGCTTTCATTGACTTCATGACCCGCGAGACTGCCGAGACCGACACTGCAGAACAGGTCATGGCCTCCTTCAAGATTCTGGCTTCAGACAAGGTGAGCAGATGGATACAACATCTTCTTACCTTTAAATGCTGTACGGTATGCTCATGATCATCAGGTTTCAGGTCATCATTTCATTTCAGTTCTAACACAAATCTGGCAGTCCACTGCCTAGTCTGCTTGATTGTTATAAAGCTGTGGCAATTAGACTGAAAACACCTGAGTTAAAAGATTAAGAGGTGTGGTCCAATATTTTTGTCCATGTAGTGTATCTGGTCTGAGACTTCTTGTCTCATGTGCTAGTTAAGTAAGAAAGAAATGATACGGAAGCACTCTTTATCTCTATTGTAGTATGTTTTGGTTTTTGTCTTTTTTGAAGCCATGCTTCCATTAAAACAGTCAGTATGGGGGAGAAATCTGCTAATTCCATTATCAGGTTCAGTGCATAACCTGGTTTCTCTGGGTTTATCTATCCTATTCCCCAGATCACTCAGCTACTAACTGGAATAACTGTCCCAGGCTACCAAAATAAGAGCCAAAATTCCCTTTAAATCTGGAAGAAACAGTGATTTCTCTTGTACTACTTTGGCTTGACTGTGAAACACTCAGTTAGCCATTTAAATTCAAGTTCTTAGCTTTCTAAATTCAAAATCCATAGAAATTCCAACTGAAGGACTGTTTGGGTAAACCTTGAGTCACCATTCTTGTTAAATCCTCACAGATGCATCCGTGGATTTATAACATGAGACAATAGTTCTTTGTGAATCACACCTCGCCCCCTCTCTCTCCTGCAGAATTACATCACAGTGGAGGAGCTGCGCAGGGAGCTGCCTCCCGAGCAGGCAGAGTACTGCATCAGCCGCATGACCAGGTACATCGGACCCGACAGCCCTGCCGGCGCCCTGGACTACATCTCCTTCTCCAGTGCCCTCTATGGAGAGAGCGACTTATAAGCGCAGCTGCTTCTCTTCACCTCCTCCTCCTAACCCCTTCTTCCCAGCTTCTCTTATTTCTCCTGTATGGAGAGAGTGATTTTAAACCCTTCCACTGTCCCTTTAAATGCTTTGTCCTTATGATTTTTTTCTCCTCTCAAATCTTAACTTTATTCCCCTTCTCCTCACTCCTCGCATCCCTCTTTTCACATCCAGGAACACAGCTAAGAGAGGGTAAGTGCAGAAGACTTTGCTCAAATCTTAGAAACTATGTTTGGACTGCTCAGCTCCTCTCTCATTTATAAAACAAGTGTACCAGGTATTGCACTAAACTTATGTAAGCAGCATACATATGACATACCTGCCTTTAGGAGGCTTTAAAGAGAAGGAGAAAATGAGAGAGAAAGATTTGAGAAAAGCCTTCTGCTCTTGCCCTCTCCATGTGACGACTTTTTGTAGAAGGGTACTCAAAGAAGAAAATGTGATTTAAAAAAAAAAAGCTGGTTGGTCAGTTGGCTTGGTTGGTTATGTATTTGTGCAGATGCATGCTATGTTGAAGTTTAGAAAACACTGTCTTTGAGTCTCTGACTCGTCCTTAAATCATACACAAACCCAGTAGGAGCCTGTTCACAGTTCAGTGAACAGTCAGCAGAGGAGCGAGGCCTGTCGGGTGCTACTGAAAATTCTCACCACAGCACTGTGAAACCTGAATGTTAGCAAAGAGAAAATTCAACCTGGAGATCTTAAAGCCTTAAGAAACTCAGGAACACACGGAAGACGAATAGGAGCACCTAAACCCGAGCAACTTGAGTATTAACATGCAGACAGAGGGAATGGGAGGAGAACACCATGGATATAAATCTAAACACTGCCATGGCTGGACGGAGACTCGGGAACGAATACAGAAAGATGAGCTGTTATGGCCAGAGAGAGCGATCCCACACACCCCTCTCCTCTCTTTCCAAACCCCTTTTTTAGGTCATTTCATTTAACATTTTGGCTAAATGTAAAATTACGAGGAGTGGGGAGGGGGGACACAGATAGAGAGAGGTGTCAAAGCAGTGAGAGACAACAGGGCATCAGGAAAGTTGTGGACGAAATGGGAAGAATCAAAACTGTACGTTGAACCATAGCAGGCCTACTCACACATAGGGGTTTAAGTATCATTTGAAAAAGACAGGCCAGCCATGATGATCAGGTGTGATTCAGCTCCTCCCTGTGCATGATCATATCATCTTAATTTCATCTGTGCTCCATTCTCCTCCTCCCTTCATCCTTAACTCATTCTGTCTCATCACTGATGCCACACTTTCAAACATTTTAAAAACCTCAACTTGAAAATAAAAAAGGAAAATTATATTATTAAACCACAGGTGTTTGTGTTGTTTCTTTATTACTTTATGGCTTTTGTTTGCGAGTATACAAGTAATCATTCTGTGGGTTAATGGACATATAAGTATCCAGCATTTGATCCTTGGCCTCCCTCCAACACTCGTCTCCCGCTGCCATCCAGAATTTTGATCAGCCTGCAACGTTTTACGTAGCTGTGCAGTCTATAAAGTGTCCAACCTTTAACCTCTGCGCTGAGAGTCACATGTCCAGCTTGTTGTCAGGGTCCCAGCAGAGGTGGGAGGGGAAGTCCAGCCTCCTCTCCTGAGCATAGCAGAGCCATCGCTCCTCGTCCCCTCGATGCGTCAGATATCTGCAGCCCATCCTGAGTTCAAACTCCCGGAGGTCGCACCACAGCTGGAAATTCTGCAGGAGCAAGAGAAGAGGAGGAAGGAAATGCATTTGAATGTGTTAGTGTTTATATTAAAATGGCTGCTTACAAAAGTTTGCAGTCAAACGTAATCTGGAAAACAAAGTATTCAGGTACATCTGAGCATCCTGGTCAACATTTATGAATTCAGTAACACCAGACCGAGTAAATTCTGTCTTTTCATACTGCGTAATGAAATGATTCTTACAGATACTGTGTGTAAAATATCTGACCTGCAGCCAGCTGTGTCCCAGCGCTTTGCCCACACTGAACCGCCGTCTCACTGACACCTGCAGCAGGTTATTGATGAGGCTCACGGCTGGGGACGAAATGAGACAGAGAGGGAGTGTTAGGGAGGGTTTACTCACTGGAGCCACCCAGTGGGCAACAGGAAAATAACAGGACTCTTCTATCACTCTACAAACTGGGTGTGTGTGTGTGTGGCCAGACACTATCAAACTACATTTAAATGGTTAGTAGTGATCTTAAAGTTTCTAAAAATACGGAACTTCTCAGGCTCAGTTAGGGGGAAATGTAAGAAATAACACAAAATTTATTTTTTTTTTTGGTACTGGGTCATTCCATATCAAGTGGACAAACTTAAGAAAAATTTAAGAAAAATTCCCAGCCTGACAATCTCTGATTTTCCTTTCCTGGTCCCAAGGCCGGATAAATGGAAGGGTTGCGTAAGGAAGGGTGTCTGACAAAAAAAAAAAAAAATCTTGCCAAATGAAATATGCAGATCCATCCGCTGTGGGGACCGCTTGGGGAAATGAGGAAGCTGGGTCATTCCATGCTAGCTGACCAGATGCTTCCAGCTTGACCACCTCATATGTCCCGTGTTAGCACCCTGGAATTTTTTCAGGGTGCTGACACACTTCTTAATAGGGAAACTGCCAAATTTGACCTCTCTACTATTATTAGTTTGCTCACAAAAAATTACTTCAGTGATGAAGTTCAGGACATTTACAGGCCACTGGAATTGATCATAGACACTTTGTTTTTGTCTGATCCTTTGACAAAAGGATCCATCTCTAAGATACAGGAAGGTCTGTCACAAATTGACTGTAGAGCCACACTGGAACATCCTGGCAGGAGGATCTTAGTGCAGAAATTACAGAAGATGTAGGAAAAAAAACCTCAAAAGCATGTACAAGCCTCATGAGTATGTCCCAGGTATGGACTATTACAATTCAAGATAATGCACAGGCTACACTTGTTCAAACTCAAACTGTCCAAAATGTTTCCTTCAGCCAACGCATCCTGTGATCGGTGCAGACAAACACCAGCCTCTCTAGCTCATAAATTCTGGAACTGACCAAACATCTTAAACCTTTGAACTGACATTTCCGACCTTGCCGGAGGTTCTGCGGAAACGGATCACTCCGGACTCAGTTCTGGCACTATTTGGGGTGAAATCAGCCACCCTAGAACTGTCAAATAATCAGTACACATTGGTCCAGTTTGTGTTAATGCCAGCACAAAGACTAATTTTTGCTGAAGTGAAAAAAGAAACCATATGATATGGCAACTCTTTATTGATTATTTTAACAAATCAAACTCTTCAGTATTGTTTTTTTTTCTAATCCCTTATCACTTTGCAATATTTATGTTTATATTCTACCAAAAAACCCAAAAAAAGATGGCTGGAAAAAAAAAGTATTTCCATGCAAATTCATTGTGATATTCAAAAAAATAGTGACATCAAGTAACAACTCCAATTTGACCTTTCTAGGAAGATTTGGTGTCCAAATCATCCAAAATTTCTGATGATGTTCTGCCTCACTTTCCCAAATGGATTTTTGAAAAATTCATATTTTTTGTTTATGGGCAGCGTCCACGGCCTCAGAGTGTATATTCTAACAAATGTAAAACTGATTTCATGATAGAGAGCTTAAATTCCACAATGTGTGTCTCATGTACTAGGATAAATTCTGTATGACCCATTATCGCAGTGCAGTCTTTACCTACAGAAATATTGAAGCACCACAGTAACTGTAATAATATTATCTATCTATCCATCTATCATCCAGCTATCTGTCTAGCTATCTATCTGACTTACTGTATTTATTACATTTTAAAAGGTTTATAATCAACTTCTTAAACATGCCAACAGGAGAAGTTTTCAAAAGAAAAAAATCGTTCTTACCTTCCAGTGAGATGGAGGCCCATGGTTGACGTGGGTACATGAAGGTGGCGTTTGTGATCTGCTGCCGAATGTCCTCGTCTTCATTAAAGGGAAACGTGCCGCTCAGGCTGACGTACATGATGACGCCAACAGACCACATGTCCAGAGAGCGGTTGTAGCCACTGCTGCTGATCACCTCCGGCGCCAAGTAGGCCGGAGTCCCGACGACCGAGCGTCGGAACGACTTCTCGCCTATGATCCGGGCGAAGCCAAAGTCGCACAGCTTCACCTACGACACAGACACAGAGCTGATTAAATAAAATGTTGTTTGCTGTATTAGGAACAAAAGTGCGAAATCCCACCTGAGGCAAGGGGTCCGCGGTGGCCAGCAGTACGTTCTCAGGTTTCAGGTCACAGTGAGCAATATGCTTCAAGTGCAGATACCGCAGGGCCTCGAGAATCTGAATGACAAATTTGAGAATTTCACATTCATTTTGGGATAAACACATTTAAGAAAGATAACAAATGCTTATGAATATACACAAACATTCAAGATTATTGCACCTTTGTTAGAAGAAGAAAAACAAAGATTAGATTGAGGAAAATGTGAGACTGATGTCATGTAAACAACTCCAGAGCATTTTTGACATCAGCATCTCGTACCTGCATGACGAGGAAGCGAGTGATGCGTTCAGGGAGTCGGCCTTTCTCACTGGACAGAATCATCTCCAGCATGTCTCCATGCAGCTTCTCCATCACGACAAAAACGTGCTCGACAGTTTCAAACATCCCCTCCAACACAACCACACCGAGGTGGGACAGATTCTGGACAACACGAGTGTTAGATGTTACAGGAAATAATCTGATCATAAATGTAACACTAAAACTCAGTCAAAATGAGTAACATTTTTCAATAAGGGACATAAAAATTTAGTTAGTTAATAAAGAACAAGTGAGGAAGGAATCAGGAACAATATGATAATTGAGTCATTTGTTGGTACTTTGCTAATAACTCCTACATATTGATTATTTACTGATGAACCAAGAATACACTATGTTCACAGTTATCTGTTAATCAATATACACTCACCAGCCACTTTATTAGGTACACCTTGCTGGTATAAAGTGTGTCAAGAAAATATCCCCCACACCATTACAGCACCACCAGCAGCCTGAACTGTTGCATGGAAAGCATCCATTCTGGATCCATGCTTTCATGTTGTTTATGCCAAATTCTGACCCTCCCATCTGAATGTTACAGCAGAAATTGAGACTTATCAGACCAGGCTTCCAGTCTTCTGTTGTCCAATTTTGGTGAGCCTGTGTGAACTGTAGCCTCAGTTTCCTGTTCTTAGCTGACAAGAGTGACACCCAGTGTGGTCTTCTGTTACTGTAGCCCATCTGCTTCAAGGTTCAACATGTTGTGTGTTCAGAGATGCTCTTCTGCATACCTTGGTTGTAACAAGTGGTTATTTGAGTTACTGCTGCCTTCCTATCACCTCGAAGCAGATGGGCCATTCTCCTGTGACCTCTGACATCAACAAGGCATTTTCACCCAGAGAACTGCTGCTCACTGGTTATTTTCTCTTTTTCAAACCATTCTCTGTAAACCTTAGAGATGGTTGTGTGGGAAAATCCCAGCAGATCATCAGTTTCTAAGATACTCAGACCAGCCCGTCTGGGACCAACAGCCATGCCACGTTCAAAGCCACTTAAATCACCTTTCTTCTTCATTCTGATGCTCGGTTTGAACCTCAGCAGGTTGTATGGCAAGTGATTGATTAGATATTTGAGTTAAGGAGTAGTTGAACAGGTGTACCTAATGAAGTGACTCCCTACTAGGTAAATATGCTTCTTTACTTTACTCAAGAAGACACAGAAACACTAGATTATTGCAGTGTAACCCTAAAGTAATGAGGGACTGCTGTGTAACTACCAAGTATACCAAACACCAAAAAAGTAACTAATGTTGAAGTGGTCAGCAGTGACTGAGTAGGTCTGTTTTTTGTTATCATATCAGAATTTAAATCAATAATGGAGATAATTATTAACTAACTGATGATTCACTGATATATCCAGGTTGGTTCTTCTACAATAAAGTCATGGATCAGCAGTTATTAGTTAAGTATTGATGAACAGCTCATTAAACATGAGGTTGTTCCTGGTTTGGGGTTGTTCACTTGTTCTTTAGTAACTTAACAAGTTTTTTGTGTCCCTTACTGTAAAGTTTTTGCCAAAAAATGCATTAAAACCTGCAAGATGGCCACTTCGTTCCTCAGCTGCCTCTCCTGTTTGGTGGGGAAACGCGTCTTGTCGATGACCTTAATGGCGACTGGTCGACCCGACTTCCTGTGAGTACCTGAAAAGACAAATGATAATGATAAAATTATAAAATGATTAACTGCTTTGCAAAAACAGAAACTTGTTTGATAAGAAAGTGTTTCAAGCAACATTTCCGCCTCTTAAGTTTCTGAGTTTCATTGGTCTTTGTTGCTCAAAGGCTGTCTAGTCTTTTGAAAATAGTTCTGCTATGTATTTTCTGGTTTACTGCTGAGTTTCATATACTTCACATCCTCAACTTTCTGTACATTAGCCTTCCTCACTTTTAGCTGGAGTAACAGTGTGTTGAGAACCACCTCACCTCCATACACCACTCCAAACTGTCCTGACCCCAGCACCTCGTCCGTACAGATCTGATACACCGAGCTGATGTCCTAAAACACACACACACACACACACATACACACATACACATTAACAGTGTACAACAATCTCTTCTAATGTGTGCACAATAAATTCAAGAGTACACAAACTGAAACCTTACCGCACTGTCTCTGTGTCGGTTTTCATCTGTAATCAGAACAAGGCAGATTCATTAAGAGGGCCTGTTTTGTAAATGAAGATTCATACATAAATAAGGCCGTTTCCATCATTAGATTATTACAGTCCAAAATCTTTGGTATTCATATTCATATTCATATTCATATTCCAGTGTTTAACAGGTGCTTTGTGTTATTTGAACTCTTATTAATATCTTAACAAATTTTTTTGGCTCACCCTTGTTCTCCTCTTTGTGTTCCCTGCTGCTCTCCACGGGCATCAGAGCCTGACGGATGGCGCTCTCCCAGGCTGTCCCCTCCTCACCGGCTATCACGCAGTACACCAGGGACGCCGTCACCAGTTCAAATGAGCTGTCTGACAACGAGGGCACGCAGAGCTGGGCGGGGCCTCGGACCCCGAGCACCTCGGACAGAGAGATCTCCTGCAGAAGAGGAGAAGGATTTGAGTCTAAGTAATATGGAGGACAAAAACTGCCAAAATCCAAAAATAGAGAAATATATTAAATTAAATGACACAATAAATAAACCACAAAAACAATATTAACAATAAATGTAGACATGAATAAATTTACAAAATGTGACAAATTTATGTTTCTGTTTTAAGGCATTCTTACTTATTGTACTTTGAATTAATTATATTTACACTCAGCAAATATTTTTACATTTTAATAATTTACTAATTTGTAAAATTTTCCTATTTATATATTTACAGTACTTTTCCTTAAATTTGTTTCCACAAGTACATTTAAAATTGAAAGTTAAGAAATATACTTCCATGGAACTCTCTTTTTAAATAAAAATCCCTTTATTCTCATTGCATGTTTGTGTTTATCATTTTATTTAAAAAGAAACTGCCTTAGAGTTCTTTGATGTTTTAGCTTACATGCATCCCTTCCAAAGAGCACCCCACACAAAAACAATTCAAATCCAGGAAGTGCTCCTTTTTTAAAAAATGTTTAAATACAATAATACTAAATGGAAAAAAAAAATAATACAATGGTAAATAAATACACAAATACAAAATATTGATTGTGAAATTTTGTACATGAATTAATGTCACATTTATTTTTAATACTATTAGAGTCATTTCTTATTTGATACTGGCAGATCTGGGCCTGCATAAATTAGTTTAATAACTGTCAAACTAGCAGTAGAATCAGTTTACTTTCCAGTAACATTTAGTAGATAAAAGGTCAACTTGTTCATCTGCATTTGTAGAAAAATAGTTTGAAAATTTCCATCAGTATCACCTGATTTAGGTGATAAAATCCCAGCACAAAATCCCAGCAAAAGAGAGACAGCTGGTATTTACCAATAAGCACAACCTCATCTCAGTGGGCCCCAATCACAAACAGTTCACACACGCAAATCTCTATATAAACTGTATAACACATTTGCATTGCACGCAAAAGGTCGCTGGTTTGATTCCAGCCGAAGACAACATCTCCCTTGGGGTTGCGTTAGAAGGGCATCCGGCGTGAAACTCTGCCAAATCAAACATGCAGAGCTACCAGCTGTGGCAGCTAAAAGTAGCTTCTTTGTCTTCTATTATTATTAGTATTATTAATTTCTTTTTGGTAATTATTACAATTTTTTAAAACAACCCAAGCACACATTTCCATGCACATTTTGTGAATGAGTGATACAGTGGAGATCCTGCTTTGTTTCTGTCTGAGTTTAATATAATGCAGAGATGATACCTTGTAGTATTTGGTGCTGCTTTCGTTCTGGTACATAGTGATGCTCTTCCAGTCCAAGATCCAGTAATGACGTTTCCTCTGGGTAGAGAAATTTAAAAATATGAATGAGTGAAAAGGCGGTGAAAAAATGCTTCTGCTGGAATCCGGCACTACACAAATTTCATGATTACTGACCTGAGCTAAACATTCTTTGCTTTTTTGAGTGTTTCAAACTCTGCAAGTGTGTGTTTCTCACCAGTGTGTCCGTGTTGGTGTGATGGAGCAGCCATCCCTCTCTCAGGACTCCTCCAGCTCTCCTCTTAGTATGATGCACCGACTGGATGAGCCTCATCAGGGGGATGTTGCTGCTGAAACACGGACTGATGGATGGACAAAGGCAAAACAAAGCCCCGTTTAGGAATGAAAAAAAAATCAGGTGAATTAAATAGAAGTTGCCTCAAGGTGGCAGCATGGGCCAAAAACTCACAACCAAAGCAGATAAATTCAGAGATAAATGACAGAAAAGACAAGTGTACATTTTATTACATGTGTCTTTAGGTAACACATGAGTCACATGTCTGGCATCATCAGGACACTGTCTGCACCACCAGAAAGCTTTTTATCTGAGATGACTTCATCAGAGTAACTTAATGACCCTCTGACCTCATCGGCTCTCGCAGTTGCTCGACTTCCCTAGTCTCGGCCAGTGAGTCATCGTCAGGGACCATCTCATCGTCACAGAGATCTGTGGTACTGGTGAGCACTGACTCATTGTCCTCTTGGTCTGGTGGGCAGTTGTTAACAGCTGGTGGGGTTTCTGGAAAGTGATATGAGCAACTAATGATCATCTACACACTATAGACAGTTTTATTTGTTTTCATGATTCATTAATGATTAGAGCTATAAAATATCAAGAAATGATAAGAAAAAATGCCAAAATGACAAGTTAAAGCCAAAACATGAATATATTCACTTAACAATTCTATTAAAACATAAAGAGACACAAAGAATAAGAAAATGTTGTGGATTTTTCTCAATAAATGACTCAAAAATATATCTGAAATATTGCTGATCAATTAATTACCTGTCATTCCTTTTTTTCAATTTTCAAGGCAAAACCTGTTCTCTGGTGAAATAATTTCAGATCTCATCAGGCTCTGATCGAGTTTCCCTGACTCATCATGCAGCTAGTCATCACTACTTGAAGTAACTTGGTTTCCGAGATCCTAATTTAGAGCGAGCCCTGAATCTATCAAATGTTCCTCAGAAACAGGGTGAATCAGCTTTGACTCAGTGTGACAGCATCAGAGTGAGGTTTCTTTTCTAACACAGTTACAGGCCCAGAATACAAAATGAAAACCAGATCCCCGGGGATTGTTACTCACCTTCCCCGTTCATGCCGCTCCTCTCTCCGGGACAGTCTCTGGGGACTAAAGGCTCACAGCGCCGATGGCAGTTAAACTTGCAGTCTGAAAAAGAATGATCACAGAGGAACCGTGGGAGGTTTAAAAGCTGACAGAAAAAGAAAAGTGCCGGAGTCTGGAAAGGTACAAAGTCATGAGTCAGAATATTCTGGTCAGTTTTTATAATTAAAATGAATCTCAATGAGGTGTCTGAGACACTTCCAGGCATTTAGGTAAAATTAGATTCAACCCAATCTGCTTACGTAAATATGTGGGATACACAAGCTCCTTGACACAACGAGTGTATGCTGTGTGCTCATGAGCCTCTAAGTCAAGCATAACTAATCAAAGTCAAAGCTTCGCAGGAACAGAGCGTCGAACAATTGCCACAGGATATGAATGTATAATATTATCGGTTTGGAAAGAAGGCAGCCTGCAGAGCATTTATCTTTTATAGAAGCAGGTCACCCTAAAATCAAATTTACATATTCTTCTGGCCTGTACTGCTATTTATCCCTTTAGACCACATGTGTCAAGATCAAGGCCAGCGGGCCAAATCGGGCCCTTTGCAAAGAAATGGAGCCAAAAAGAGGGAACACAGGCTTCAGAACGTCAAAGAAATGACAAGAGCAGCACGGCTACAGCACAGTATCTCACTTTAAGCCAAATCTCAAAGTGATAGAGCTGTAAAGGTGAGTTTTATATTCATGTGCTGCCAGTTTGACAGCAGAAGCCTTGTGTTATGGTACAGGCAAACTGCATGATCAAAGAGCTTCTCCTCTTAAATCAAACTTCCTACAGTTACTGAGTTTTTGTGTTCAGGCCTGTAAAACAGGCTAGGTAAAAAAAATAGTAGAAATATGTGCTATTACAATTTACATATCAGAGTGAGTTTTTTTTTTTTTAAATTAAATTCCCCATACTATCAGCAGCTGTCAAATTCAGGCTCGTTAAACAGAAAGTCATGAGATGGCTGCGTGGCAGCCTTCTTGTAGAAGTGTAAATTATTGCTTGACAAAATTTTATAAAGGCTACTAAACTGTTTGTTGACTGGTTCAGGGTTTTCTGTAGACCAAAATTTACATGAATAGGCTATATGATACATACATTTTAGATTAAATTTGATGTGATTCTCATTTCCCATTGTGGGACTAAATTTAACACCCCTGACGTAGATAGTTTGGTGTGAGTTTTGTAGCTAGTGGCTGTAGCGACTGACGGGCTTTTCTTAGCACCTATCTTGTGCTAATTTCCTCCTACCAAATGAAACATGCAACTGGCTAAAATTACAGCTCAGCTGAGGGGTGAACCATTAATGTTTAGATCCTGTTGTGCTATCAAAGCAAGAGCCTCTCGTCGGTTTAGATGCACACTTGCAGAGTGATACAGCTAGCTGATGTAGTTTCTTATAAAGAAAGTATTTCCTACATGAAAATACTCACAACAAGGTTTGTGTATTTTTTTTTGACTAAGCGGCACATGAGCAAGAGACATTGCTGCTGATTTTATCAGGTGTTAATGTTTAGTGCTGTGAGCAGACAATCTAGATGGATAAATACTTCTATAGGCCAAAGGAAATTATATACATTTTGGGGTGAACTGTCCCTTTAAATACTTTCCTACATTTTCCTTTATTTTCTCTCAGATCTGGACATTGTTGTAATGTTTATTACTTGCAGTGCAAGTAATAAACATTACAACAAACTGAGTAACCTGACTGGTCGAAGACAGCTCTCATCTACAAGACTTCCTCTGTGATGATATGTGTATGTATATATATGAGGGAGTCTCCATTCAGTTGCAACAACTGAGAAGGCCTCTTGGACACGGGGTGAAGAGTCAATAAATTTAAGTTCTTGATCAAAATATAGATAGCAAAGTTAAAAGAAAAACAAACACTCTGAAGCTCTTTGCAGTCCTGTGAAAAACTAAGTACACCTTCACTGCTTCCATAGGAATTTAGAGGGTAAGTAGCAGCCAGGTGCTGCTAATCAATTGCAGCTGATTAAATGATCATTAAATGATTAAACAATCTTTAAATTATTAAATCAGCAAGTGTGAGCACCTCTATAAAAGCACAAGTTTTAGCAGTTTGCTGGTCTGGAGCATTCATGTGTGTTAACAGGACTGGATGTCCCAGCAAATTCACCCGAAGTCAGACCGTGCAATGCTCAGAGAAACTGCAAAAAAACCCACAAGAGCTACATCTCGGACTCTACAGGCTTCAGTTAGCATGTTAAATGTTAAAGTTCATGACAGAACAATTAGAAAAAGACGGAACAAGTGTGGCTTGTTTGGAAGGGTTCCCAGGAGAAATCCACTTCTTTCTAAAAAGAACATGGCAGCATGGCTTAGGTTTGCAAAGTTGCATCTGAACAAACCACAAGACTTCTGGAACAATGTCCTTTGGACAGACGAAACCAAAGTGTATATGTTTGGCCATAATGCACAATGCTACATTTTGAGAAAACCAAACACAGCATTTCAGCACAAACACCTCATACCAACTGTCAGCATGGTGGTAGAGGAGTGATGATTTGGACTTGTTTTGCAGCCACAGGACCTGGGCTCCTTGCAGTCAATGAGTCGACCATGAAAGTATTCTAGTTTACCAAAGTATTCTAGAGTCAAATGTGAGGCCATCTCTCTGACAGCTAAAGCTTGGTCAAAATTAGATCATGCAACAGGACAATGATCCCAAGCACAGCAGCTGATCTACAACAGAAAGGCTGAAAAAGAAAAAGAATCGAGGTGTTGCTATAGCCCAGTTAAAGTCCAGACCTCAACCTGATTGAAATGCCGTGATGGGACCTTGAGAGAGCTGTGCATAAACAAATGCCCTCAAACCTCAATGAACTGAAGCAACTTTGTAAAGAAGAGTGGAA
>VVAS01098195.1:4442-16148 GCA_015103295.1 Ptychochromis oligacanthus | reverse complement strand
AGCAGCCGGCGTCTCCCATGATTGAGCTGACAGAGAGAAAATGGCACCAGTAAATATTATGAGTCGATGTGTGTGTATCATAAATACAAAGAAATTTTGCACAGTAAGAGAATTTCTTGAATTCAGAAGTCTTTTCCACAGCAGGCATTTTGCCAAAAAAACTCACAGGCGTTACTAATTTCATTAATGAGGACAGAAAGTCATTCAGTGAACCTGGACTGACCTGCAGTCATAATTAATATTATTAATATCACCTGTTCCTTTCCTGCCATGACATGTCAAAATGTCTGCTGTAAAAATGATTTATTTATACAGAAGCTGGGTCACATTACCATACTGCATACAACAATCTAACGCAAGAGATAAAAATCACACTGCTGCAACACTTTTTCTGCTGAAAGTACCTTTGCTCAGATGATGTTTTTTTGTTCTTTAAGATGCTCTGATCAACTTCTCTTTAATGTTTCTTTTTTTTTTTTTTAATCAAAGGAAGCTGGTAATGTTTCAGTTTTTTTCATTTTTTTGCTTATTCAAACATGTTTTCAAACAAGTTTATTGTATTGTTCTTTATTTCTTCTTATGCTGAACAAATTACTAGTTCTGTCTTTGTTGTGCAATACATTATCTTACGTACTGTATTGTTGCATTACCACCTTTTATAAAAGTGTTTAATTGGATTCTGGACTTTCCGAAAGTGAACACCTTCTGGTGTAAACCAAAATACAAAATTAGTGACTATATTCAGGATAACTTTGGTTTTCAGTTGTAAAGATCTTCTTTTTGGATTGTTAAATCCATCATCTGCAAATGTTAAAACAAAACATTTATTCTGGAATTTTGCTGCCAGAAAACGAATTGCAAAGAATCTTTTAAAGCTAGGGCCCAGCCTTAGAGGACTATAATATTAATATAAAAAATTAATGTAATTTTAATATAACTGTAATAGGAACAATCACTTTCTACATGAGGGTCCAAGAGGGGTAAATTTGAGGAAATCTGGGAAAAAAGTACATCTCTCCTAAATATTCTTCCTTTGTTTAATCTTTTTCAATTTTATATTACTATTATTTGTAGTTGTTTTTTACATAATTATTTCTTTATTAAGTTAGTATTTAAGTTTAATATAATTTTCCTTCATTTTACTTTTTTCCTCTCTTTCTTAAACTAAATAATACCACTGTTGTTTTTATGTTCTATAACAGATGACTTTATACACCACTGCCAAATATTTAGAAAAAAATGTATTTGGACCTCCATGAAAACAAGATGTTAAATCTAAAAGGGTTTATGCCAATATAATAAATTTATCTAACATGAATGAGCAGGAAGTAGTCAGCTTCAGATGTGTTTGAATTACTGGAAGTCCTCTGTGTGCTTTAGGTGAGGGAGCTAGCAGTAAATATACAGAAATTTTATCTGTGATAGTTGCACATCAGTGCAATCTGACGCCAAATGGACTTTATAACAGTGAGCAGGCAGGCTGAAGACCAGCTAATGTCTGATAAAACAGAGTCGGACATTTGCGTTCACACAAGCTTCAGTTTCAGGGCTGCAGTGCATGTGTGAAAATGCCTTTATTTAATTTTTTTTTTCTTTTCAAACTTCAGTATTTTTGGGGGGGATTTTTCATTTCTTTATTTTTTCTCTTTGCTTTCTCCTCATATTTTTAGTGGTTAAAACCTTTTTGAATTTGTTGCATTTTTATACTTAATGTGCACCTGGAAATGCGATTTTTTTTTTAGAAGTTGCAAACAAGAGACCTCCTACTTGCAGTGATGCTTACCACTTGTCAGAGCAGAGTGACAGGTGACACAGACACGAGCCTCCTTCCTGTCCATGTACACGAGCTTACACTTCAGACTGCAGCATGCCGCACAGAACACCTTAAAGACAACATGGAGACACACAAACATATCATTCACACCTGAATCCTACAAATAAAGAGCGCACTAACCAAATCTGTTGACATCATCTCCAAGTTATTTCACTTTTATTGTAAAGATGATAAAAATGAAGAACTGAAGGGAAGTTTTCATTAAATGTGCAGCAAATGTACCGTTTTATGGATATACTGAGCCAGCGCTTCAGACACTTTTCTTTCAATAGATTAGGACCTCATTACACATCATTATCTAGTAACATGTACTTAGTAAATAATTAGACAGAGGGTGGATTATCCTTTTAATTTCAGAGCCACACAGCACTATCATAACCTACCACTGTGGTGGAGGATGCACTGAGGCTCCCGCTGCGTCTATTGTTTGCAGCCCCAGTGCAGGTGTTAGTATTACCGCAGTGCCAGCTCCTCCCTGCTCAAGTGGCAAGGAGTGTGTGATTTTGTTTACCACCATGGGAAATTAAGTAGCAGTCCGGTGCTTTTTCCAGTGCACTGTCAGCGACCACATCTTCGGTTTAGAGCACAGTGCAGACAACCTGCCTCATGTGTGGGTGGTCATAATGCTATAAAGCTGCCCGCCCACCTATCTGCAAATAAATTTCTAAAGAGGAACTCATCTATCACAGCCCTACATTTAACTTACCTCCTTCATCCAATAAAGCTTCTCAGATATTTCAGTATGTTTTTCATCTCCTTGTTTCCATTTTCTTTCGCATTATTAAGCACCACAAACAATAAAGCTTCCACTTCACTGCTGACTTGCTTAAAGTAATTCTGTGAAAAAGTCACCATTATACATGTTATGTAGGCATAAATGGTGTTTTATGTGTTAATACCATTAGAGAGCATTTTATAATCTTTACAGAGCTTAAAGATTTTAGGAGCCTAAGGAGGAGGTGGAGTAACTGGAGGACTGAACTCCAGCAGCAGAAGTGAACCGACAAGGCAAGGTTAGGAAAGGTACATATTAAAGTATGTGTGAGAGGACACACATAAAAAAAACTGAAGTGGGGAATGGATATCCCTTTGTAGAAAGCACATTGGTGACACTGATTTCTATATGGGCACCAAGTTTCTTTGATGTTTGTTGCCGTTTGTATTCACTCAAAAAAGCAGCTCTGCATTTTGTGATTGGCTCGTCTTATTCCCATGTTTATGTGGGGATGTAAGTGGGGGACAGGGTAGCTGCAGCAAAATGGGTTGTTTGTGGTTCTGTGAGGCTGACCCCCAAAACTAATCTTTATGGTTCATATTTAAACAGTAGAAACTTGTGATTTTTGAATGAAGCTGCACACCAAAAAAATATTTTTAAAACACTGCCTACCTTTGGGACAAATTTATGAGATTAATTAAACATCCAGAAACAATATAATCACCATGGTACACTGCTGTATAATCTGTGATTATATCTAGAGTGCTTTTTATGGGTTATATTCTCACATTAAAGCAGTTTTAGTACACCACTGACCTTGCCACAGGCCCTGCAGTGGTGCCTCCTCTTGGTGAAGGTGAACTTGACATCACATTTCATACAGACAGGAGCCTGGGAGTCAGGCACCCACACAGGGGCGACCTCTCCCAGGGACCTGGCAGGTTTCCTGCAAAGAGCACCCTGTTGGCCTGCCTGGAGGTCATTGTCTGGGCTCTCTGGGGGCATCAGGGATGGTGAGTGGATGATGCCATCTCCGTTCATGCTGACTGCACTCTGATCAGTCCCACTGGGCAATGTTTCAGAGGGCGTGCCTCTCCGACACTGGTTTTCAAGGTTCTTGTTCTTGTTGGCAGCAGATGGACCGAGCTGGTTCTGCACCTGGCCTGACAGTGGTTGTGGGATCTGGAGCTTGAGGCTGACAGGCTGTTTTGGTCGCGCCCCTCCGTAGGGAACGCTGACTGGCTGTAGCCGGTTGTTGAGTTTTGGTTGGATGCTACCTGACCCCATTGCTCCTCCATCGCTGCTCTCCTGCTTACTCTCCTCCATTTCTTTCTCCTCAGTTACAGAGTCCTCTTTTGAGGGTACAGGAGAGGGGGAAAAGCCCTCCTCCTCCCCCTTCTCTTCTGTCTCCTGAGGCTTAGAGCTGCGCCCACTCTCCAGATCCAAACCATTAGGAAGGTTTGTTATTCTGTGGAGCTGGTCTACCTGTCTCTCTGGACCACATCTCCTTTCCTTCTCCTCCACTCCAACCCTGTCTGGAGGAGATGAGCCATTCTCCAACTCACACCCAGCTTGAACAACCCTGCTCCCATTCAGTAGACTTTCTCCCTGCTCCTTTTTTGAATTTCCAGTTTGCCTTTCTGGGCCAAAGTCTTGTAAAACAGCTGTACTGCTCTCATCCCTGTTTTGTGTTGTGTGCTCCACATTTGGGTGAATTCTCTCAGATGGAGTTTGTTCCTGTCCTAATCCCACCTCAAAGGTGAAGTGAGTGTGACTGACAGAGGAGCCTCCTCCACCTGAGGCAGCTGTCTCTTCACGTTTAGTCTCCTTGTCAGAATCACCAGGCTGGATGTCTGCAGGAGAACTTATCTCTTTGCTGAGCCCATCCAGCTGTGGACTGGATGGGCAGCCGTTCTCCACGGCGCCAGAGGCCGTCACAGGGGGCGGCGAGAGGTCGTCGGTGCCTACCAGTTTGCCGATGTTGGGCTGGGGGAGGGGTGGGCTGTGGACGTCTGCCGGCCTCTCCTCTACCCAGGATGGAGGTTCGGAACCGGGATGTCTTTTGGGGTCGGGCCCAGGAGAAGGGCTGGAGGATGAGTCGGGGAGGGTCTTAAAGGACAGGGGACTCTCCCGGGGGCTGATGTCTGCGTGAGCCAGTGCGGGGTTCAAAGAGAGCATGTGGGTTGGTGGGGCCAGGATCTGGGTCCACTTGGCATCGGAGAGAATGGGAGTATCTGTCTCATCTACAGAGAAATACAAAGGAAAAAAGAAGATTGTATGGATCTTGCCAGAAACCCTTTGGGCATTTTTGTGTGAAAGGATATCTACTAAGGCTTTAGACCTACAATCAATTTTTATACCAATCAGCCACAACATTAATGTCTAAATTGGTGTTGCTGCCCACGTCAGAAAAACAGCTCTGGCCTAACAAGGCGTGGACTTCGTAAGACCTGTGAAGGTGTCCTGATGTACCAGACACCTACAGTGCCTTCTGAGTGTCACAATCTAAAGCCAAACTCTTGAGATATCATAATTTCAATTGCTAAACCGCACCAATTTTATGCCTATAAAGTAGAGTAACAGAAACAAGCATTCGTACTCTGGATGTTGGATCTGTTTTCTGATAATTCACTGGAGAAAAACCTGAAGTGCATTCTGGGTAAACTTACACACAGCACCATGTGGGATAGGTGGCTAGTCAAAAGAAATGACATCATATGAAAGATTGTTTTGTTTTTGTTTTTTAAACCTACATTTTGATACCAGGCTCATCTTTCTCTCCAAGAAAAACAGCTGATTCTGAGGGGGGGTCAGGTCAGCACTCACTGATTTTTCAGATCCTGCTAAAGGAGGCCTCTACCACTAAGAAATATCTTTCCCATAGAAGAAATGTCCACATGAATTGGCCAAAGCATCACTGCCTCCACCGGCTTGCTTTCTTGTTATAGTTCATCCTGCTGCCATCACTTCCCTAGGTTAACAACTTACATGGACTCAGTCATCATCATGATGTAAAATATAACGTGATTCCTCAGACCAGGCCACCTTCTTGTTCCATGGTCTACTTCTGATGCTTAGTTGCCCGTTGTAGGTGCTTTCAGCTGTGGGCAGTGCTTAGCGTGACAACAGTGAGCCTTAGGCACCTGTGAGCCCGTTACCGTTCGACCAGTTCTCCTTCCTTCAACCACTTTTGGTAGGTACTAACTACTTCATATCAGGAACACCTGATAATCCTGCTGTTTTGTTGGAAAAGTCCCTCACATCCTTATTTCCCTTCATACACATTAACATCAAGAACTGACTGCTCTCTTGCTTCCCAGATTTTCATCCATGTCTTAAAAACAATCCTTATATTAAAAATTACGGTAGTTTGTCCAATTACGTTCGAGCTTCTGAAAAGAGGGGACAATGGCTGTAATTCAGAAACAGTTAATGCAAAAAATTTTTAAGTCTGCACTTCAATAACATCTTGACTGTTTGATTGAAAATCCACTGCGGTCAAGGCAAAATTACAAAAAGTGCATCACTGTCAAAAAATGTATGGACCTAACTGTAAATGTAACTTGATGGTTTAAAAGTTTCATAGCCCTTTACACATTTTTTGAATATTTCAACAGTGAAAAAAATAATCTGACAAAACGAAAAAACATCAGTAAATACTTCTCATATTTTGCTGATATCAGTCAACAAGGTTAATATCGGATGATATAGTTGGTGCATTCCTGATTTTTTCAATAATTTCACTAATGTTTCTCTAGATGCAGTGGCCTCGTTGCCCATTGCACTTAATGTGATTTTTATTTGCCAGACAAAACCTCTTACCCTCACTTTCTGAATGGCTTTCTGTTCAACACATGAAATAAGAAATAAGAGGAAGTGGTAAAGAGATCATGAACCTTTGAGCAGCCTCATATGAACTGCCACAGAGAACTGATATAAAGACACCACTCCCAGGTGATCGAAACAGCTAAAAATGGCAGGAACAAAGCAGGGGACAAACTGAGAAATGAGGTTGGCATGGAGCGGGAAATTAGTGTGTGGATGGACTGGGAAATTTTGAGAAAGTGGGCCAAAATGGCTCGCTCGCCCCTGGGAGCCATCAGTCAAGCTGACACACGACTGCTGTGTAATACAAGTAGAAATTCTTACAATATTTGTTTAAACTGACTTTCTCACACAGCCGGCTCGCTCCTCCATCCACTGGAGTTCAAGCTAAGCTTTTCCAGTACGTGGCGTACACACACACACACACACACACACACACACACACACACACGCAGTTAATCTGCCAAGCTGGATCTCTGGCAGAGGACACAGATAATCACTCACAGACAAAATACACACTGATTCACAGTAACATTAAAATACAGTTTGTGTGTATGAGTCTGCAGAACTTGCATTTTTTACTTCAATCAGATGCCATAAATTTATAAAATCTTTTCTATAATGTGCAAACCATTTTTGCTGGAGTGCTGTGAGTATGCAGATACAGAGCTCAGAGATGGAGTGTTTACTTTACAATTACCATAAATAAACTCTGTGAAATCGCTGTCTCAAAAAAGGCCCTGACACAGTTTTGGGATCATTAAGTGTGATGAAAACAGCCAACCCTCCTGTCTTGCACCAGTTACACAGTGTTTCAAAAGCCCAAGGGCAACGGAAAATTCAATTACTCCTATCCCCTCGCGGGCCAGCCTAAATCCCCACCTGTGAAAGTTACTCAGACATCATGGGCGGTGGCTGGTTGTCTGACACCTTGATGATTTACTTTCAGAGGTTACGTAATGGCACCCTGACAACAAGCTCTTCAATCCCGCAGCTACACCTCGTTCTGTTTGCCTTTTCCCGTGCACAGTGACTCACCGTTTGTCCCGTCTTCTGTCCACATATATTAAAGCTCACCTTCGTTCTGCTCGAACTCATCCAGCACCTTGTCCAGGTTGAAGGCCTCGGCCTGGAAGTAATTCTCCATGGGTCAGGAAGCTCCACCCTGCCGACGGCTGTGTGAACCTAAGAGCAGCAGGAAACGTCCTCAGCACCAGATTCATTCACATTTCCATACTGTATGTAAATGTCTCACACAGCCTGAATCATATCTCTTTTTTATATCTCTGCTCACTTGAATATCATTTGTCTAAGTAGAAACATCCCCTCCAACTCTCTTTTCTCCCTCTTCGCATTCAATCTCATTTTTTTCACAGAACAAGCAGTTCTTTCTTTAATGATTACTCTGAGGTCACAGGGATAATGACAGAGGCGTGCGGGTATGGTCGAAGTCTTTTTTGATTAGAAAATGTCCCTACTGAAGCTGACAGTCAGGATATGAACTAGTCAAATTTACTTCTTACTGAGGAAAGGTGTTTCAGTGTCCCTTATGTCTATTCTTCTCATTTTAACAAAGAGCAGGCTTGTGCTATCAATTTTTGTATATTAAGACTGAACTTTAAATTATTTTCACTTTCAATTAATCTGATAATTGTTTTCAATTAACTGCTTGGTCTTTTTAGTGAAACTGCTCCTGCCCATGGTGATGTCTTTAATTCACTTTAGAAGAGCACAAATTTTGTCTCGATCTACAATTAGAAGACAAACCCACCCGAACAAAGACGCAAATAGCCATCGTTTGCACATCCATTAGTCAGGAAGAAACCGTTACTGGTTTCCACAGTTACAATGATTAATTTCCCGACAATTTGTATTCCTTTTAAAAAAAAAAAAAAAATTTAACTATCGCTGAAACCGTGGGTGATTATTGTGGTTTTTTTTTTAATAATGCACATTAAACACTGTCACAGCTCAACCAAAGCTAGCAGCAGTCACTCAGACACACCCACACAGACGCAGCATGCAGACCATGATTTGCAATGGTCACTTACTTCACAAAGAATACAAGGCGAGTTAACTTTTAGATCAGGAGGTCTTCAGAGCAAGGAAAATGTTATGGTTTGTCTTTTTAATTTGCTCACAGCTTGTTAATAATGTAAAATGCAGCTTTCAGTGTTACCGTTTGTCCATTCCAGAGAAAAACACCTTACACAGGTGAGGTGTCCAAACAAAGTATTTTGTTCATTTAAACCAGAGTAATGCACTTTGAAGCAGGATTTGGGGCTCAGCAAGGCACCTTCAGGTTTAATCTTGGGTTTTTAGTGTTACAAAGGTGGTTCACTTTGCATCAACATGATAACTTATGCTGCAAACCTAACCTGCTCCGGAGCAAGTTAGGTTTGCAGGTAAAAACATGGCTTTTACCTGTTAGATCAGACAGTTAAAATCTGCCTTAGAATGACACACTTGGGAGTCATCATAATGACAGCATCATACTAAGACATAAAATACAGGTAGGTTTTTTTTGTTTTGTTTTGTTTTGTTTTGTTTTTTGCATTTTATCCTAGTGGTTTACAATTTTTTAATGGGACTTTTTTCATATTCTTTGTGCTGCTACTCTGACAATTATCATGCTGAAACAGTAAAATCGCATGCAAATTTACATCACATGTATGACTTACAACCAATGTTTTACTCCTGCTTTGCACTGCAGGTTATCCACGGACTGTGAATGACCCTAAATTCACTGTGAATGATCTACCTGTTTTACAGTGAAACTCTGTATAAACACTTTTTAATGAAACAGTGCCCCATCTGTCAGTCCTCACCTGCACAGAGGTCCTCCTCAGCAGTCCCAGGTGGTGTTTTTTTCCCCTCTCAGTGGGTTTCCCTCTTAGTTCTCAGTTCACCCAGTCTGGCAAGCGCCCAGCGCCCACACCTGAGATATAAAGGGGAAACACCATTCAGTAAAGTGCGCCTTCTCAACTTCTGTGCCAAAACATGGTGCTGTCTGACTACTATACAATGATTAAGGTTACAGCTGAATTTGCTGCATAACACTTCTTCAAATATGTGCTGGGAGCACTGTGGAGCATCTGAGAAGGGACCTGTATTAACTGTGCAAACTTCTCACTCACAGTTTGAATCACCTGACACAAAAATGTATATAAGACAACAATAAATAATCCACAACTAATTCTGTTGAATAGGACAAACATTGTGGCACACAACATAAACAACCTTTGCAAAGCTAACAACTTCACATTTACAAAATTAAACACTTATCAAGGTATGCTGGGTAGTGCCTTGAACAGGATGAAAAAGATGGTCCAAAATAACACATGACCAAGAGAGGAGCTGTGCCTGCTCTTTGGACGTTTTTCAGTTTTAATAAAATAGATTCCTTTTGATTCATTTCAGGTCGCTCTGCTTCTGTGCAGGACTTGAACTGAGCCTGTGGCTCAGACAGCTCTGCCTACACACAGTGACAGGGAGCCAGGTGAGGCAATGTGTTACTCAATGCCAACAGGTGTTTTTTCTCTGGAGATAGAAGAATTTGTGCCACAAAGTTTGGGGAAATAAGTCCAAATGGAGTTTAATTCAAATCTGCACTTTGTTAATGTACTAAGCCAGATCCATCCATCGATATTCTTAACTGCTTATCCAATTCAGAGCTGCAGGGGAGCTGTCGCTGTCTTGGGTCGAGAGGCCAGGTACACCCTGAACAGGTCACCAGTCTATCACAGGGCTAACACAAAAGTATAGACAACCTGCTCATATTCACACCTATGACCAATTTAGAATCACCAGTTAACCCAACATGTGGCAGGGAGCCTGAGAACCCGGAGTGAAGTCTCGCAGGACCAGGAAGAACATGCAAATTCCACACAGAAGGGACCCGGCTGGCAGTAGATTCAAACCAGGACCTTCTTGCTGTGAAGTGATAGTGCAAACCACCAGACCACCGTCCAGCCTGTTAACAAGTGGCCTGGATCTTCGTTTAAAAATAGAGGCAACAAAAAACACCATTAGCTTTACCCAAAATGCAATATTTGGGGTAACTCCCCCAAATGTAAATCTAAGCAGGGCCCAGCTGACATCATTGCCCTTTGCTCACTTCTGGCCTGAAGGCTCAATCTATGTAAATTAAAGGACTCCTCACCTCCAACCTATGGACACTGGATTAAGCACTATTTCATTCTTCCAAAGCAACCAAATATTTGAGCGCTTTGGCTGTTGTGTACATCACATGTCTTTAAAAATTTAGCTTAAAGACATGATGGATAGTACTAATAAAAAAAACTGGAGAGGCCAAGAATAACAACTGGATAGTTCTAGAGGATCTTGTCTTTTCAAAAAAGAAGGGACAAAGCATTGCAGCCTGTTAAAAAATGAGAGCCTCATCAAACACAGGAGACAGCTGGACCCTGAAACAGAGTCGATACGTCATTAGTTAACAAGCGGATACTCAATTATGCAGACAAAAAGAGAAAATACACATCAGATAGCTTAGTGCTCACCCCTGATGCTGTTTGTCTGGTAGACTGAAGCTAATAAACAAACATCAACTGATCGTCATGTCTGCTGCACATTATCATACACAGTCAGCCATTACCCATCAAAGCTTGACAAGGCAATCAGAGCCATGAATGGAAAGCAGCTGAAGTCTGAATCACTGCACAGTAAACCTGCCCCGTGTCCTTGCTGACAAGGAGACCTTGGAGCGGGGATGTAATGTGGTGCTGTTGCAAATGAGTAACAGCCAGGTGAAACTTCAGGGTCGTTCTCATCAGGACAAACGCGACCAGGGATTACACCACAGACCAAATATTCCACATAGCCAAGGCCTCATAGAAATGAGCAGAGTCAACACATTTTCCACTTAGTTTAAGATGCAAGCAGGGGCACGATGTCAGCACAAAACGGTGAAGGCACAGGACAGGAGACTTCACATGGAGTATAAATTGGGGATCATACTATTCCAGCTACAGTACAAACTGTGCTGAATGAGGTTATCAGAGCTACACACAAGAGAAAATTGTACACATAGATGTAGTGCTGCTGGAGCTCAACAGAGGGACATTCCACTACATTTTTAAGAAAGTGATGAGAAAATAAAATATTCACATTTAGCATAATCACCTGTGCATTTAATACAAGAGAGCCATTGAACGATATAAGCTGTCAGATTGATATTAAAAATGAGCTGAATGATTCATGACATCATGCATAAAAAAAAACAATCTAAACGCTGCCTGCAGGTTGAATTTTTCAAGAAAATTCATACGCTCATTTCTTGGAAATCAACATTTGAAAAGCTAATGCATGATTT
>VVAS01098183.1:0-12949 GCA_015103295.1 Ptychochromis oligacanthus | reverse complement strand
ATTAAATATAGAGTCAGGGCGTCTTTAGTGAAAAGAAGATCAATTTATATTTGGCGGCAGGTGTGAAGAGCAGCTGCAAGACCTCACAACAGAGCAGGCAGTAGTGTCAACAGATTGTCTTTTAATGTTTTTTTTTTTATGTTATTTAAGTCAGAAGCAGCATGAAGAGGGGGAGCTGTGGTGGAGGTGGGTTGCAAAGACGCTTGCAGATCCACAGCAACTGTGGGCAGGGTGAAGCAGCTTGAATGGTGTGCCCTGTATAAACCTTGTCAATTGGATATGTAGAAGGGTATCAGTTGAGCAGTTCAAGGAATTTTGAATAAAAAATAATTACTTACAAAGATCAAACAAGAATAAGGGAGATGGTAGTCCCTGCAAAAACAAACAGGAGGAAGAATGCTTTAAACTAGCCACACAATGGGCTGTTGGATTCAGACTTCTCCCCTAAACTAATATTGGTGAGCTAAACTAATAAAACCAAGACTGAAAACAGGTAAGTATGCAGGTGAGCCTCTGCAGCCCATCAGCACTAGGGATGAACCAGAGAGAGAGAGAGAGCAGACGGCTGTGGGCATGAATATAAGTGGTTCAGGTTTTAAAGTGACAATTGCATTGCAAACACATGATCTACAGAGACTGAATGTTCGTAGCGATTAAATGGGAGAAAAAAATAGACTACTCAGCACTGAGCTCAGTCTAATGGATATAAAATATTGTATGTCCATTTAAGAGCTATTAGAACCCATTAATCACATACTTCAGTTATAGAATAGTTTTTTAAATGCTGTTGAAATTAATGGCACTTTGTGTGTGTATAGTATCTCACACACACACACACACACACACAGTATGTCTAACATTAGCAGTTCTAGCACCAGCAGCCTTCTTTCTTAGCAGGTTAATGTCACCATGTCTGTGCAGAGTGGTTATGTCATTTTCCTCTGACACAGGTGTTCATTATCAACATAAGCCTGGTTAGTGGCGGGTGGCTGCGTCTTAGACCCAACAGCATACACAGTGTAAAAGATGGACTTCATAAATCAATGGGTGATGTCACAGTGGCTTACATCCATCTTTTATACTGTCTATGCCCAGCAGTTAACCAACCAACATTTCTGGTGCCCACTAGTGAGGGCATCAGTGTTTAACTCTAGTCGATTAGTAATGCAAATCAAACAGTCACTACAGTTCAAACCCAGTCCAGTGTTCAAGTTTCATTTGCTGTTTGCTTTCTTTAGGAAAAGATCGTAGTTTGGGTTGAAATCCTACATTTACAATGTGTTTCAAAGCTCAGTTTTGTAGGTTGCATGTGTGGTAAGTCCCATTAGAGACTGTAAAAAAAAAAAAGTGATTCCTTTCACAAAACATACTTTAATTTGACAAACATTAGTTTCAGAGTCGTGCTGACTGGGGGGAAAAAACCGAATGGATCACATTTTGTCAGCATTTCTTCTTTTGCCATCAGACTGGGCTGTTTTTCCTGGCTGTCTGGAGACTTTATGCTGCACAAAACTAAAAGTTGGGTTGCTGCGACAGTGCACTGTGATACTGCTGGCAGCATTAGATCTGTATCAAATTAACTTGTCTTGGGTCAGTTATTACCACCAAAAAATGTGCTGTGTCTATAAATTTATGCACTTAATAAATTATTGTTGACCCTACGGGGTTTTATTGTAAAACAAGTATGAAATGCCATTCTGTGTTGTATTAAAAGGTCTCAAAAAGTCTTGAATTTAATTTGGTGAACACTGCAGAAACCCTGACTAATGGTTAGCAGGAGGAACATTTACAATCTGACCACTGACATTTAGATCAATCTGCAGCACAGCATACAGGCTACGTATAATTAAACAGGAACTAAACACTAAAATTCACTTTTTTGAGTCATTAAATCATTTTGTGTAACATATCGATTTTGACCTCAGTCTTCAGTGTTTATTCCAACTAATTTAGTTAATTGCCTTTTTTTTAAGCAGTAAATTAAGTTGAACAAAATAAAACATCTTGTACTCTCACCCTCCTCCCACATATAAGTTTTGTTTGCCTGAGAGATGGAAAGGTACTAGTGAGGGAAATGCAGGCTGTATAGACACTAAGAGGAGAGGAAGCAGAGGGATTATGTGAAGCAGTGTGCTTCAAGCAAAATGGATGATTAGTTGCTTCTTTTACACTCTGATGGGCACAGAAAAGTGAACACTTTGAGGTGAAAATTGTCCCTACGCTCTCTGCCTTCATCACCGACTCTTCACTCCACCCCCTTCTACCACCATGGATCTCCCTCATTGCTCCTCCCCATCCATAAATGCAGGGATCTTGTTCCTCCAGCTTGGGGAGGAGACTCGCAGGGTGCACCTGACCCACGAGCTGACCAGCCTGGACACTCTGAGGGCCCTAATCGTGCACATGTTCCCCCAGAGGCTCACCATGGCCATGCTCCGGTAGGTCGACATTCACGCACACAACTTGTTAACATGTCTGGATGTTTATCGATCTGTTTTGATGTTGTACAAACTTCTGCAGCTCTATATTTATACTTCATTTAATGCATGTTTTACAAATCAATCTCAAGGTCAGAGGCCATTGGTGACTCATTTCTATTTCATCCTCAAGCACAGACATGAAAATTAATTTCTGTAAACAGATGGATAATAAAAGCAGGAGAGAAGGAGCCACTCTCAGCCCAAAACACAGCTGGACACGTACAAGATCTCATCTGAAACGTGTAAAAGACAAGTTGACTTAGATTTTTACATTTTTCTAAACGTTTATGGATATTTTTAATGGAAATCGCCTTTTACTGGATATTTCCATAGCCCTGCATATCCTTTAAATGTGATGTTTCTTTTGCTGTGGTACATTTGCAAAAAGCCTAAAACATCCATTAATGATTTAATCTGTTCCTTGAGGAGGTGGAAGTTGGTTAGCTTAGCTTGCTAATAGTGGCACTTAATTCCACTGGATGTACACAGAGAACTTCTAAAATAGTCCTCTTTCCAGACTTCATGTTTCATAGATGGACTTGAGAGATAGTCCAGAATGGATGGAGGCCCATAGAGCTCTAGAACAAAAATATAAATTCAAATCATATTTTTGATAGAAGGGGTCGAGACAATACATATATTTGAGATTTTTTTTAAAGGTTTCAATTTTAGTAAAATACCTTTCTGTAAGCATTGCCTGTAGGAAAACTAAGTGACATAATTGGTTTTGTTTTTTGTTTTTTTTTTTATTTCAATCCTGTAAAAACTCAGCAGCCCATGTGTTAACCCATCTTCTGAATCACATACAAAGTGCTCAAATCACAGCTGGAACTAGAACGGCCCTCGGAGAGCACATCTTCCCATCCAGCCAAGGTCAATGCCCTATTTTGTAGAATTAAAGAAAATTATCTGGATTCACACCAAAACGTAAAGGGTTCTTCCTTTGCCCATGCTCTGCCTCTGCAAAGTTTCAGGAAATTCAGCCTGTTTATTATTTTTTCAGCTCTCATTTTGGTTCCAGCAAGTATCTGTAAATAAAATTCAAATACAGTGTCTTTGATTTTAAAGTTATGCTGTTGACTAGAAAAGTTCACAAGTCACAACAAACACCACCAATTTGTCCATTTATTTCACCTTAACTGCACTGTTTCTGAGCAAGTGTGTATTCACAACAAAAATGTTCCCATTTAACAAAGAAGTGGGTCAAAAAAATCAATAATCATTTTCATTAAGTTAATTATAGATTTCTCTGTATAATCTCCCCTGAAACAGCCCGACTACACATACAGCTCACACCGTTGTTGTCCGCAGGAATCTTACCTTCATACACATTGAACATTGCATTTCTGATGAGTTTAATATCAGGCTGCGTCCAGTTGATTCTCTCATTATGGGCGCCTTATGCAGTTAGAAATCCTCCAGTTCTCCTCCCACTCTCTAAGTGAATGTACATCACTGCACATTAGTGGATAATAGATGCTGAAATTGTCTTTGCACGGACTATTTATCAGTGTTTGCATCTTTTTCTTGTGTGTGTTGATGACTATTGATATTTAGGTCTCCCAGCACGGCTCTGCTGATTAAAGATGAGACCCGTAATGTCTTCTATGAGCTGGAGGACCCGCGGGACGTTCAGGACCGCTGTGTAATTAAGATTTACTGCAAAGAGCCCATCTACGGCACCTACCCCGGACACCACAACCCACACCTGGCAAACGGAGACCTGCGAGTAAGTGCACAACTGTGTCATGATATGTGAACACACAAACATGCACAGTACATCTTGGTGGGATGGCTTTCCTGAAAGGGGTGGATCCCTGGAGAAAGGAAACATATCAGCCTGCATGTTCAGAAATACAAAGAAACATTAAAGATGGTAACTAGCAGCAAGTTTATTAGAAAAAGTTCAAACATTCAACAAAGTTATGGAACAAAAACACTTTAATTAAACATATTTGGACTAACAGCTCCTCCCATTTCCCCCTTCTCTTCTAATCTAACATTTCTTGGCAAGTTCAGATTCAATATGGAACTAAAAGGATAAAAAAAAAACTTGACCAAGGTCAAACATGGCACTCATGCCTTTTATTATTTATTCTTCATTTTAATGAGGAGACTTTCAGTTACTTAATGCTGGATTTTCTGTTTCCCTTTAGGGTTAGAAATATGATAAACATTCACGAGTAGAGAAGTTTCTGCACTACTTAACACTGCAAGAATATTTCAGTACTGAGTATCAAAGAAACAGAAATACCAGTGGACTAGGAGGCTGCAAAAAGCCCTAAACAAGAAGAAATATGGATGTTGGAAATGTGTCTGTAAACAGTTTAGAGCTGCAATCTGCTATTTTGAAAATCAGTTAACTGTTTCAGTATTTTTTCCAAGCCAAAATGGCAAACCATTGCTGGTCAGTCCTCTCAAACATGAGAATTTTCTTATTTTGTGGATCTCACATAAACTTGAATATCCCAAATTCCCCTTATTTTCAGTGATATTAGGCAATATTTGTCACTTTTCATCTGCTTTACCTTCATACTGTTATGGAGCCAAAAGGTGAAGTGGGGACAGAAAATGATCCCTTTCTTTCATTGCAGATTCACAGTCTGTGGAGCTGGCTTCTAACTCGTAAATGAGAGAGCAACACTCGACTCTTTCTGCCAGTAATAGATAGCATCCAACCAAGTCACCACACAAGTAATATGTTTTTTAATTCCCTTTGAAAACTGTTATTCGTTTTGGCACGTGACACGCCAGCATCACTCTCCCATATAACACTGATACTATATATGTTTACAAACACTGCTTTGCGTTACATAATGTGTCCAAGCAGAAGTTAGTTTCATTCACTCTATGAGAGTGAGTCACGTGACCTTATCCCAACACTGTTCCTGGACCAGCGCCAGTTTTTCGCTTCAGTGGTGCTGACTGGGCGGGATGCCAGCAGACTGTAAAACGGCAGAAGCGCTATTCTGAGATGACACCTGTGCTCCGGTTCATCTGAGGACTGAGTTATGGATGCAGACTTTTGATTGTTGAAGCTAAACTCAAACTTTGTGCTTTTACCTTGAAAACCAAACAGTTCACACCGACTCACCCTCACCATGTGCACAAACATGCTGTCAGAAGTGTCCAAAAGTCGTGTTCGATAAATTCAATCAAACTCCATTCGAGCCAGATTCGAATATCTCATTACTTCCACAAGAGAGCAAACAAATATAATGAAAGGCATTTTTGTTTATATGTATTTCAACCTAAACATACGTACACAATAGAAAATAAGCAAATATATAAATAAATAATAATTAGGGAAAGTTCTGCATTGAGAAGCATGGAGCAACATTTGTTTTTACCTCAAGCTGAAACAGGAGAATTGAAGCCATCATTTAAATCTTCCCAGTAGACAGTTCATCATTCAGTCAGCACAGTTAACGTTTGACAGTTTTGGGATTTATGGCAGTCTATGGGGATCAGTCTGAGAACCCATCGTCTAGTCTGCTGGCTTAGCCTCTTGAGGCAAAGGGCCCATTTTTCAAGGCTTCTGGGGTAGCCAGCAGTTATCCGGGGAAAAAAATCATGTTCTGTCCACAGGTCTTTGTTTCAGAAGGCTAATAAATTAAAAATGCCTAAATGTTGCTAAACAATAGCCAATAGTTAACTCGTGCATTTCAGCAAATGCGGACTACAGATAGAAACCATAATGCTTCCAGGGCCCAAAAGTCATGTCCTTTATCCACAGACTATGCATATCTATATGCAGATAGCTGTCTATAGAGATTAATGGGGATCATTCACAGTATAAAAGATGCACATAGCTTACAGGTCTGAAACGGGAAGCCAATGCAGGAGTGCCTTAAACCTGGATTCTTTTTAATGGCCAGTAGGGGGCGACTCCTCTGGTTGCAAAAAAAGTTCCAATCGTAGTAGTCCATGGAAAAATGGCCCTCGGCTTGATCTGTAACCTCAGTAAACACTTTCCTGATGAGTTTATGGACTCAGTCACTAGTTTGAACTCTTATTGAATACAACATGAAGTTCATTTTGTAAACTGTGGTGAGTATTTGAGTAAGAGGAGGATGATCCTGAGTAAGCCGTTTGGCTAATGACTTGCCAATGACAAGTCATTAGCCAAAGATAGATCCGCCCATCACTCTTCACATAATAATACAACATACAGTACATCTTTTACAGTCTAGATTTTTCTTCCCTGGAGGTTTCAGCTTAGTGCCCACCAAATTTTGCAGAGAGCTCAATTTTCATCATACCATAACATTACTGGTGTATTAAAATTCAGTTACCAACTTTATTTGAACTGATGATCAGTTCCCTGCAGATAAACTGTGTCAGTCCTCAGAGTAGCATCCTCCTATCCAGTAGCCGTGCTCTTATTGATGAGCTACAATGGGATTTATCTTAACGCATCATTCAGTTTCTGGCAACATGAATGTGGCATCTGCTTCATTAGCATGATTACTAATGCTTCATGCATTCGGTTACAGCTGGAGCAAAATAAACCTTTGCATGTCATTCAGTTTTTGCAGTGTCGGTGCTTTCTGTACAAAACCTTGAATGCATTTTGTTGCCTTCTAATTACAGTGCGATTATGGAAACGAGGGTCCATAATTTAAAGTATTAGGGAATGGTGCTTTTATAGGATAAAGTAAATTTTAAACTAGATAAATTACATTACAGAAAAGCAGACATGCAGTGTGCATGGTGTGAAAAACGAATCTGCATGTTAAACAGCTGAAGTGAGGCGAGTGCTGTCTACAACTGGGTATTTTTTTGACAAGTTTGGCTTTTTGGTTGGTGTCTATGAAACAGCCTGGGGCCTTTTGTTTACATGCGTGTGCGTGTGATTGCTTTTCTGCCTGCCGGTATGCATGATTTGCAACTGCCCGCTAATGCATTGGAGGTCAGCCGTTCCCGAGGGATCGTTCGACATCTTCAGCTCTGAAATCTTCCTAGCGTTTTACAGCCTTATCAAACCAGCAGGCTTACCTTGAGCTGTGTGTGTGTGAGGTACATTGCCAAGGTGAGGACGAGGACGTGTGTGTGTGAGAGAGCTTATTGAACTCTTGCCAGCACAGCCAAAGATCATTCCCTGATTGCAGACCACAAAAGCATGACCAGGATTACTGAAGCCGGTCCATGCCTGTGACTGGAGAACAGAATGAAGAGGAGATTGATTGGTAGATTTTCCACAGCGGGAGAATGAACAGTTTTGAACAGCACAGTGGGATGAAGCTTTTAAGAGTGCACCTGTGATAGATGTCTTAGGGGGTGGAATGAAATGTCTGCATGTCTTCAGCACAGTTAAAGGACGGTGTCAATACGAGGCCGTTGCTAAGATACAAGATGGAAGATGATGACCCCAGAGCTTGCTGCAAAGCCGTCCACAGGGTGTTGTTACAAGAGACCTGAGGGTTATTATGTGGAAATATTGGCTTTTCAATTTGCATCATCTCCAGGAGAGATAGCTTTGTGCATGACAAGCAATTACAATGTTGTCTTCTTTTGTGTTTCTTTGCCATATCCATCTTCTGTCTGGTAGCTTCCACCACAGGGCTTTTACTCACACCCTCTGTTCTCCGCTTTGTTTTGCCTTTCACTTTGACATGTGGGACTAATGCCAAAAGATTATCTCTTCATGCGCAGCCTGTCAATAAAGCATCAAGTGCAACTTAAACTGCACTTACGGAGTTTTTCCTGTCAATCAGGAAGCAGCATCTGTAAACCACTGAATGTTACACTAGATTGCTCTTTTTTTTTTAAAATGGCTAGTTGCCAACCCAAATGTTGAATTTCTGAAAAGTCAAAAACGGACAAATTTATGGGCAAGGCAATGCAGTATAACCTGGCTGTGGTTTCCTGCAGATTAAGGGCGAGCTTAACTCACATCTATCTTTCCCTCTGCTGAATTATTTCTATGCCCATGAGGACAAAAGCTATCCCCTCCCCAAAATGATTGCTATTTTAACTCAGATATAATTTAGATTAAATTAATGTAGGGCTGCATCTTGATACACTTAATTCAGAAACTGACTTTCACCGTTAGCGCTCCTCTACAGATGACACCATATATAGGAGTCCTGTTCCGAATCTACTTTGGATACCAAGCACCACTAGGCTTTCTTAGCTCGAAACCTCCTGTTAGCTCAAATCTACAAAAAAAATCTATTAGTGCTGATTGCCAGTGTGAACACACGTACCTGATCATCTACATCAGAATTCTCTGAGAAGGTAAGATCTGCAGCCTCTTATTTAACTTTTTGAATTACAGAGATTGCCAATCCAGAGATTTGAAGAGATGCTCTTTCAGCAAGGTGATGGACACTATACTCAGTGTCCTCCTCTTCCCTAAGCCTCACTTCCAATCCCACAACATCTTAAAACTCTGACATTAATAGAATGAACTGTGGTCAAGAAAACAAATGGGAAACAACAGAAATATCAGTAAACCACTGATTCAGACCACACAAAAAGCTCACAACCTGTCCTGCATCCTGTGACATTTCACCAATCGTATTACCTCCACCAAAGAGATTATGTGATTATTTTGGTTTGTCTGATTGTTAGAAGTGATGAGCAAAATCACAGAGTATACATTTAGCTTAAAGGACAATTTGATCATACTACTGAGGCATTCTCAGGCAAACCAAAAGGCATAATTGACTCTAGCATGTCTTGGGTCTGCCCTGGGGTCTCCTCCCAGTTGGACATGCCCAAAGGAGTCCTGAATTTCCATCACTTGTATCCTTGACCTTAGTCGTTGAGGCAATACTTTAAATTCATGGCCTTGGTTGAGAGTAGGAATATATACTTGTAATGCATCCCCTACAGGACACCCCAAGGTTCCACACGGTCAAATGCCTTCTCCAAGTCCAAACAGTTGTAGACTGTTTGGGCAAACTTTTGAATATTCTCGAGAGGGTACATAATTGATGCACAACCAGGATGAAGACCGCATTGTTCCTCCCAAATCATACTTTTGAGCAATAGGCAAACTTTCCAGCAACCTGGCATAGACCTTCCTGTTGAGGCTGAGAAGTGTGATCCCCCTAAAGATGGAACACACCCTTTGCATCCTCTTAAAAAAAGTGTGAACACCATCCCAACTTGCCAATCCAAAGGCATTTGAGACTTGAACTTGGGACAAATGTTGTTCACCTGTAAGATTTTTGACTATTTCAATACTAATCATTACTTGATAAATATATTCTCAGTATTTGAGAATAACAGTTCTGTATCTGTTCTTTATTTGTAGAGGGAGATGGTGTATGCACCCCAGGACTCTCCACCCAACCGCCGCCTGAGCAACCCACCAATGGCTTCCCAGCATTCATCTTCCTCTGCCTCCCCTCCCCAAGGCTCACCGTCCCGTGCCCGGCTGCTCTACAGTGGCGGTAGGCCTTCTTCCTACGCCGGGCCACCCCACCACACCCATTCCCTGCCTCATCCTCACTCCCAGTCCCACCACTCCTCTCCCCACCAGCAGCCGCAGCTCCACCAGCCCCACCACACTCAGTCAGCCTTCTGTGCTTCCTCAAGCGCCATACTGGAGCGCAGGGATGTGAAGCCCGATGATGAAGTGGGGGGATCCAGAACCATGGTGCTGCTGAGGGGAGATGATCGTGGTGGGGGCGGGATCTACGCAGACCCCTACTCTCTGGGTCCAGATACGAGCCGGCTTAGCCTCGCAGGCGGTCCTCACTCTCCTCTGCCAGCAAGAGCCGACCCCTACGGCTCCTTATACCGCCGCGGTGGAGGTGGGGGTGGAGGAGGTCCTGGATCAGTTCGTTCTCTCACCTCCTATACAGCAGCTGCTTTACAAGGAGAGCTGATGGAAAACAGTACTCTCTACAGGCCTGGAGGACCGCTTTATAATGATGCCTATGCTGCGTCTTTGTTGGCCATGGGGCTGCGGGTGCCCCCACCCTCCTCCCCGCAGAAGATACCTGATGTGAGGGATTCCTATGGAACAACCATGCCAACTCGGGGTTCCCCAGGGAGGCAGAGTTTGCGAAGAGACTCTGTGACCTCCTCTGTGTTTGGGGACAGTCCCAAAGCCCGGGGTCAGGGACCAGGACTAGGTCTCACTTCAGAGCAGCTCTGCTTGATGGCTGGTCCTGGAGGGGAAGGAGGGGGTGCTGGGAGCTTCGGCTCACCTCTGCTTGGGAATGAGACAGAGACCAGGTAGGACAGCCTCAACGCATACTTCTGCATGCATGCTGTTTTTCACATGACTGTTGCTACTGCATTACACTGGAAAGAAACAGTAGAGAAATGTGACAGAAAGACAAGAGGTGAATCACATGTAGAAAAACTTAGGGGATTCAGGAGCAGAAGGAGCAGAGCAGATGTTTTGTGAGCAAACAAGAAACTAGAAGGCAAGGAGGGGGAGTTCCAGTATATCTGCTCATGTGCAGTTTTTAGCAAAAACACAAGCAAGGATTGAGTGAAAGGTGTCTAAACATGAAAATGAGTGCAAGATGTCAATGAAAATTAGACTAGTTTATACAATGATGGTCATTTGTGGTAGCCATAGAGTGTAATTAAAACATGAACGTAGCCATTTGATTTTGGTTTTGGAGCCAGAGGCGACGATATTTGGATGAGATATTGCTAACATTGGCAGTCTTGATTAGCAAGCTGCATCCTTAACTGTACGGGTGCAATGCAAAGGCATGCACATCAGCTAAATAGTACTAAGTAACAAACTAATAAAATACTAAAATTTCACTTAACAAAATGGAAGTACAAACTTCTTGGATGGTCTGTACCACACAGTAAGCCACATGGCAACAACACAAACACAGTGGAGAGGTCCAGTTCAGTGAGGTTTAGCATAGAGCTCCACGTGATGGCACACCTGATGTTGAAAGCGGCCACGCCCCTAATTTTAAGCCTTAAAATCCAAATAAAAGGGAAACTATCCTTAGAGGCCAAAAGCATTTTTTTTGTAGTAGGCTGTAAACATGTTTATTTCTGCTGTAAAGTTGTCCATTTTAACATGGGAGTCTGTGGGGACTGACTCAATTTTGGAAACAGCCTCAAGTGGCCATTAGAAGTTTTTGGCACTCAGCGCTGGTTTCCTCTTTCAGTCCTGAGGGTCATAGCTGCTATTTATACAAAGATGTCCAAAAGTAGATTTATCCTTATTTGAAAAGATATTTTCAGTGAAGCCAAAAAACAAATTTCATTTCAGTTCAGATTAAATTTTAAATGAGAACTTGTGCTAAAAATCGAGAAACCTTTATACGAGTTATGTTTTATGTCAAATATGTATGAAACATCTGTTAGCCACAGTTTTCTGTGCATCTTTGAATCCAGGGAGCGTATGGAGGCGATGGAGAAACAGATAGCCAGCCTTACTGGGCTGCTGCAGAGAGTACTGAGCAAAGCGCCTGAGGCAGAAAGCCCGTAAGACACACACACCACAAACACACACACAAATACTGTGAAAACACTCCATTTACAAACAAGTTTGCCTCAGTGGAACATATCCATTCTGTATTTGTTACCTAGTGTACTATTTGTACTTAACACTTCTTTTAAGATCATCCCAACCCTATTTACAGCATCCATTCCATACGTGCTGCACTCAAACTTGGAAATATGGAAAAGTACAAGTAGTACATGCTGTCCACAGCTCATGAATAGTCTGAAAAGAAATCAGTTCAGTGCTTTAAAAATGGCTTTGATAATGTATTAAAAAGTATCACATTTCATTTATTAAGTCAGAAAAGTTTTCCTTTCTTGCCATAGACTTTGTGCGTTTGTAGGCTGTTGGGATGATTTTATGTTGCAGTGTGCAGCTTTACCATGTAGGCTTAAAGTTTTATTTCATCAATTTAAGTAAAATAATATTAATCAAGTTGACAACAACAGATTGTTGGTGCAATAAAAGCTTTTTCAAAAAGTCTTAAACAGCAGCCTATGACTGTGGCTCAGAAGGTATATCAGGTTGATTACTATTTGGAGGGTCAGGGGTTTGATCCCTGGCTCCTCCATTTGGTATGTCGAAGTGTCCTTGGGCCACAGTGGATCATCTGCCTCCATCTCACCCTATCCCTGGCACAGTCTTCTGTCACACCAACTCTCTGCATGTCCTCCATCGTTACATCCATGAAACTCCTCTGAGGTCTTCCTCTTTTCCTCCTGCCTGGCAGCTCCATATTCAACATCCTTTGTCCAATATATCCACTATCCCTCCTCTGCACATGTCCAAACCATCTCAGCCTTGCCTCTCTAACTTTGTCTCCAAACCGCTCAACATGAGCTGTCCCTCTGATGTACTCATTTCTAATCTCGGCCATTCCCTAGTCACTCCCAACGAAAATCTTAGCATCTTCAGCTCTGCCACCTCCAGCTTGGCCTCCTGTCTGTTTGTTAGTGCCACTGTCTCCAAACCATACATCATAGCAGGTCTCACTACCACCTTGTAAATCTTCCCTTTCACTCTTGCTGCT
>VVAS01098157.1:0-13786 GCA_015103295.1 Ptychochromis oligacanthus | reverse complement strand
CACACACACACACACACATTCATTTCTTCTTCAGCATCCATTCTTTTTAATGGATTCATTCTAATAATCATTTACTTCAGATTAAGATTTTTGACACCATATTTGTAGTTTTCTACCGATGTTTCTTTGTGTTTTTGTGTGTCTAATATATTTGCTTATATTGGTAAATAGACTGCAGTAAAAAGGATTTATGAAGGGGTTATATATAAAATAAAAACGTTACCTGTTTTGCAAGTATCCTTATGACTATGCATTATTTTACCTACTCTGTGTTCTACATTATAATCAATCCAGTACTTTTTGGCCACTTACAATGTCTATTTAGAACAGTCATCTTATATTTGTTGCAATTTCTGATGCCCTCTTGGCCAGATCTCTCTTGAAAAACATTTTTAATTTCAATTAGACTTTTTACCTGGATAAATAAAGCATATATAAAAGTGACTTTGCCAAAAACTGATTGCAGCTTCTATGTTGTGACAGGAATGTTCTTTCTGACTCAAAATAACTTGATATCTTTCGTGAAAGATATCTCACAGAGAACAGTTTAAATACCGGCAATCATTTTTGGCAGACAATCACTTTTTGGCACAACACCAGCTGCTGTCATACTTATGATAATCCAGTTGGCTCATTTTATATCTCTGCACCCACACGGATACTATTCTAGTGTAAAACAAGTAGATACTTAAAATCCTTCATTCCCTTAGCTATCAGATTACTTCTCATGGTCATTTAGATTCGTTACTTAAATACATTTAATTATAATAAAATTACAGAAAATAGACTGTGAATTAACATGTCTACTGCAAAATAACATGAAAAACCTGTAACTGTGAATAAACATAGACTTTTCATTTTTTTACAGAAAAGTGAAGGTTTTTCCGCAACTGATAAAACTGTTAAATTCTAGTTAATGCTGTAAATACATATCTAAAATTTGATGCAATGAGTGAAAACAGTAAAAGAAGCAGAATTTCTGTAATTTTACATAGAATTATGTATTCTCTGAAAACCCTACAAGGCTATGTATACATTGTCAAGGGCTGCACAAAAATGAGGCATATTACCATTGTGCATGTTGTATACTATGTTACAAGTCGCACTTGTTACAGTGCTTTCAGATGTCTTGTTTGTCACCATCAACTTCCATCTTCTGTGTCACAATGTGAGATTTTGCAGGGACCCTTTATACAACCACATGAAAAGTACAGTTAATGTAGTCCTAATTATAGACTTTAAGTTGTTCCCTCCGGATGGTCCTTCAGTGTTATTCTTTGTGTAAAGTTCTTGTCTCTGTGTCTTCCTGTTTCCCTTGTTTCTCACTTCCTGTTTTGTTTTGGAAGTCATTTGTTTCCTGTGTCTTATATTTAGTTTTTCTTCCTTTGTATCATTGTCTTGATTAGTTTCAGCTGTGCCTTGTTCCCCAGCTATATCCACTTCCCCTAATTCCCTTGTGTGTATTTATATTCTATTTCCTTTGTTCTTTTTCAGATCATCTGATGGCCTCTCTCTCTTTGTTTGCCATCTCTGAGGAAGTTTGGATTTTGCTGTTTATTTTTCCCTCTGTGGACTTTTGCTTTACTTCTGCCTATAACCTAATTAAAGGTTAGTTTTCAGTTTAATCTGCTGGTTTCTGAGTACTGCATTTGCATTCCTGTCATTACACACTTCATGGCAGAACACAAATCCATATGGAAATGCAAAAAGCTGTTACACAATAAAATGCACAGTCAAAACATAGATTACATTTTTAATTATTAAAAATGTAACAATTTATTCCCGCTATTTTTCTACCTTTATTGGTAGTATTTGAAAAAAGTATATCACTGTGATGTCCAAGTTTAATTACTTATTACTAATTGTTTGTTTGTTTGTTTTTTAATTCAACAGATGCCTCCTCAGTACACTCCCAGCAAAGGATAATCTCATCTGTGAAGATAATGGGGTGCCAGTGACAGACCAGCCACGTCTGGCATTCTCTGGGGAATGCCAATTGATCTGCATGGTGCTGGGCTATGAGCACAAGTCCACTAAAGGATGTTGAACATCATGGTACCCCAGAAAACCTTCTTGCAAAAGCACCTATAGATGTGCCGTCCTTGTGCAGCTGGACTATCTATGCAACCTGAATGAACAGATTATACCATCTCGTGCTACCAGTAGCATCTGTTTCATTATGTTTCACTGTGAACCTGAACTGTACCTGTTGTCAACTGCACCTGGATTGAAACATAAGTTTGCTGTCTCCAAGCGTCCAAACATCTTCAGGTGTCTGCAGCACCAGGGGGAGTTCCCGTGTTCAGTGTGACTCTAAGTTTAGGGTACCTTTGGTTTAATTGCTCAGGTTGTTTTTAATTTTTGTACTGTTTTGTTCTGTTTTGTTTGCACATGCACTTTCATTTACATAAACTGTTTAAAAGTTGCAAGTTTTGTCATCAAGAATGTTAAAAGAGGGGTAGTTGTTTTCTGTTGTGGTCTGTTGTTGTTAACAGAATTAGTTGTTGAGACACATGAAGTAAGTGTGTTGTAACTGTTTAAGACGTCATTATAAAACTGAATTTCATCATTTCAGAATTTATTTCATTTAAACCACAGTTTTAGAGACCAAATATTTCATTGTAGTTTTAATTAAGTGAAAATTTATATTAAGTGATGAAGTAGTCTGTCAGCAGCAGTAGATTTAAAAAAAAAAATTTAAGGGCAAATGGAAATGTAGTAATGCTGTATTATAGCAGTATTACATTATTAAAGAAAGTAAAGCTAATATTTTATCAAGTATAACTCTTTCAAGGTTCAAATCCATTAAATACACATGATTTTATGTGGAATTCTCTCTGATCAGTTTGTGCTTGATAAGATCTGTAATTAACAGTATATTATAGCTGCAATAACTTTGGATATTATCTTTGGATATTTTTAAAAAGGTAAATCTGTTTATGTCAGAATACCTTTTTAACAGTAAAGATATATTAAATATACTGGATTTTTATGTAAAGTTATATGTGTAAAATAAAAAAAATGAAAATGTAAAAACCCATATTGCAGTTGATATAATCAAAAATGAACAGTAGACTTTTGTAATTATAAACCCAGTTACTAGTTTTATAGCAGTATTCTGACTTAAATATGGATTAAATGTACACATTTTGACACATAACAGTGCTTTTCTGCGGTTTTAAGCCTAATTAATTGTATTATGGCATTTTTTGACCATATTATTGGGTAATTTCTTTGTTATTGCACATATAAATACATTTCATCGAACATGAAAAATCCGTAAAAAATACACACGATTTCATGTAAATTTAAAGCTACAACAACTTTATTTTAATTTAATTAAAATACGGAAATTTTCCGTGTTTTAATTACGGAAAATTTCTGTATCTTTACATGATGTTGAATTTTCGTTATTTTACGGTATTTTTCTGGCGCCCCAGCTGCCGTAAAAATACCGGAAAAATTTTCCACATGCCCAGCCGCTTACCCAGCGTCAAACCCAGCTCGTGGATTTTGATTGGTTGTAAGTGAGCCGTTGAACATTTGGAGTCTGCGCAGTAGCCGCAGCGCTGAAATTCAAATTTGAACAGAAGCTGTTTGGTGCAGAGAAGAGAGAAGCTGGGAATCGCGTAGCTCGTGTCGTTACGCCCTTTTCGTGTACACACAACAGCGTAGAAAGATTTTAAAACATCAATCGAGTTGTTAGAAACTGTTCACAATGGATCCGTTTACCGAGGTGAGTCACCGAATAACTTTACTAACTAGCTAACAACGGTAGAAGCTACGTTAACCTTACCCTCTAATTAATGTACAGTTAATGTAACGAATGTAATGACTGAAATATTATAATGGCATTAGAGACACAACAGGCGGTTAACGTTTTAACATCCGCAGTAATTTTACCCGTTAGCAGACATTGCCATTATTATTAAGACGTATGACTAAAGAAAACATGTCACGTGTTGTTTCTTTTGTACCAAGACTAGATGGATCATAAAAATCTAATTTTCACCTTTCAAAGGCCGTATATATGTGGTTTGAACAGTTTCCTAAGTAATTTAGCCGGGATACTGACTGATAATTCATATACACGGAAATATAACCTTCATTAGGCCAAAAGCTCGATCATAAACGTAACGTCCGTGTCATAAAAAGTTTCTCAGTCTCCGTTTACTGTGTCCAGGAGTTGGACTTCTTGGGTGGAAGTTTATCTATTTTTTTTTTATTTTTATTTTTTTATACTCTTTTGTTGTTGCCAGCTGAAACGAAATAAATCGAGAATGGATGCCTGATGTAACTTCTGCTATTCGTTGGCCACTAGAGTTTGATATTTGAATCGCAGGCACCACAGACAGGAGTGGCTCATTCCTGAGGAATGCTGTTAAATCTGTGACTTCATCTTTTCCACAGTGCCTGTAGAGTTTGTGCAGGCTGTGCTATGTGTTGGGGCTTGCACAGCAAACCACAGTGTGAAGAAGAGGGAGAGGCTATGTCAGAGGGCGAATGAAGGAGGCAAACAGATGCCTTGTTGTCTCTGGAGCAGGACTGTTTAGTGTTTCTTTGGCTGTAACACTGCTTGTTGAAGCAGCCTGTGTAGACAGAGAGAGATGATTTACAGTAGTGTGTCTTGTTCACATCCATATGGAAAGTCCCAGACTAAATTCAGATCTGACAGCAAAGAGTCATATTAGAATGAGATCTGAGAGTGAGGGAAGTCACACGTTCCAGTGTGAAAAACAGATGTGCTGTCAGAGGTTTTGCATTTACAGAGTGTATTTGTAGCTTCTCCCTAAAAATAGTTGTTAAACTTGTGGAATGTGGTGTTTTGTTGTTGAATTAAATAATTCAATAATTCAGCTCTGTTTTGAGCCCTCAAAGCGCTTTTTGATCTACCACAAGCCTCATTCACCCATTCACACACATTCTTACAGGCACTTTTTTCTACACATAAGTGCTTTCTATCCAACACTCACATGAACGCATCGGGAGCAACTCGGGGTTCAGTATCTTGCCTAAGGATACTTTGGCATGCAGACTGGAGCAGACTGGAATAGCCAGGAATCGAACCACCAACCTTCTGATTAGTAGAGGACCTGCTCTACCTCCTGAGCTACAGCCACCCCTACTACTCTTTCTCTTTACTCTTTCTGTACAATTTCCATTTTGTGTGCAGATTAAATGAGCAGCATACACCAAGATGATTAGTGTTGGAATGTGCTGTTCCCCCTGTTCTTAGTCTTTATGCTAAAAACATTTTTTTATAGTTGTCAAAGTGTACACTGAGAGCCCAAATCTGTAGGAGAGACTCTTATTGCACTTGACCCATTTACATTAAATGCACATCCAATTGGTGAAATCTTTCAGTTACTTGTGTTGATCCAGACACTCTGTTTTACAGTAACTGTGCAGTTTAGATAAAAACCTTTGTTCTGTATGCAGGAAAGAACGGCAACATGATACAGCAGCCCTACTCTAAATGCCTTTGTATGCCTAATGTGATGTTTTTGGTGCTTTAGTCGGTAGTTTTGTTTTATTCTGTTTCATCTCATGCAGTTAAATGCTTCACAGGCAATGTTTTTGTTAACAACCTAACTGTACCAAACTAGAAACTGTTGGAGCGGACCCGAGCTCGCAGAGAGAACCTGCAGAAGAAACTTGCAGAGAGAACCAATGCAGCAAACAGACAGATGGCTAAAAGGCCCAGAGAGCCATTGGCTGACACCAACAGTGTGATCAGTGAGTCTCTTATTGATAAAGGTATGAGCACTTTTAGTTTTCCTATGGCTTTGGATTCTGAGCTGCAGCCGTCTTGTTTGCTTATTTCTTTATCACTTCCAGTTCCACAGGTGTCCACCAGGCCGTCTCCCTCAAAGCGCAAGTGCTCTGGGGAAAATGTTCAGCCTGCAGCTGGCGAGGAGAATCAGGAGCCAGTGATGCCACAAGCGCCTCTTTTCTCAGATCCCCCCACAGACAAGAAACCCCCGATGGGCCCAGCCAGCGTCCGACCTTCCTCCTCCCTGGAGAAGACTTCATCTCGGTCCATTCTTCAGTTTCAGGCAGGGCAGCTGAAAACTGCACAACCAGAACCTGATAAGATGGCTGTCAGTGCTGCTCCTGATCCTCCAAGCAGCAGTGAAGGACACATGGTAGCAGCCAGTCCAGCCCCCACACAGGAGCATGTGGAGGATCCAGCTTCCTCTGCTGCTGGCATGAAATCACGCTTGCAGAGGCTGGCAGAGCAGCGAAAGTGCTGGGACACTTACAGTAACTATGTTTTTCCTGTTTTAACATAATGTTAACAAAGAATTAGGTTTTCACATAAAAGGGTTTTAAATTTACACAAAGTGACTGACAAGATTTTTACTATAATACAACAAGCAACAGGACAAAACCAGATCAAAATTTTTTGTGATGACTTTAGTCTAAAAGTACATTAATGTAAAACTCTGTATACAGTACACTCAGTATACAGCTATTGGCTTTATTTTATGTATGGTTTTGGTAACCAAAACAAATGATTTGGGATGAGGTTACCAAAAACAGTAGCAAGTAAGAGTCAGATGCCAAAAAATCAAATGTTCCATCTTTCCTTCTCAGGTGAGCTGTATTCCTGCAGTGCAGGAATCTTTTGTGCTTATTAGGTGTTAATTGTCAGAGTGGTGCTGTCCGCTGTTTAAAATCTCTGAAAGTGAAATCATTTGTCCCTATTCAGGCACTTGCGATGTACCTTCAGATTGCACACCTATGTCCATGTTGAAGAGACCAGATGATGTCCCACCAGCTGCCACCACCTCTGTCTCCTCAGAAACTCCCCTTGGGAGAAGAGGCAGACTGGCCAACTTGGCTGCTACAATTGGATCCTGGGAAGATGATGTGAGCTGTGCTAATCTCCCCAAAGAGAATGCAAAGGAGAAGCCTGCTACCTCCTCTGTTCCCAGATTTACAGTCAGAGATAATGTTATGGCTTCCAGTGCTTCAGTGACCAGTTCAGCTGTAAGCAGCAAGTCTACAGCCAGCTCTAAGCAGGTATTGTTTTCTTCTACATCATCACTCATCTCTTTGCTTTTTTTTTTTCCCCTGGAAGGTTTCCTGGGTCACCAAGAAACTTCAGCATGTGCTGTTTGAATATGTCATGCAAATAAAGGGGCTTTCCATCTGTTTGCCTTTTCGTCAGGGTGTGTATTCTCCAGTGAAGTCTAGCCATGTGCTTCTCCCAAGCCCTCAAAAGGCTGAAACCCCTGCATCCAAACCTGCACTAGATTTATTATCCAGTTCTCAGAACAGCTCCAACAATGGCATTACCTTCCCCTCTAATCCTCAGAAGACCTCAGTCCAGGAAATAGCCCTCCCATTCACTTCCCAGAAGGCTGGCTCCTCAGTGTCAGTGCCTCAAAGCCCCCTGAAGAATCAGGCCTTCTCCAGAGGTCTAAACGTCACCTGCAGTCCCCAGAAGCCTGAGCTTTGTGCCAAGCCCAGCACAGCTGACCCCTTGGTCCCCAAGGAAAAGACTCCTGCTGGAGCTTCTGGTGAGTCAGGCATGAAGCAAGTTCCTCAATGTTAGTCTCTGGATGTTTTCTAATGTAGAAGATGTGGCCAGCTTTTTACCACATCAGCCACTTTTATCCACTCATCTACCAGGAGCACCTTCCTACGTTGTCATTTGTATACTCAGATCATTGTTGCCACAGATGCATTTGTTGAGTGTTTCCTCCACATGTACAAAAGAATGGGTTAAATGGCATTCTTCCACTCCAAACAGGAGTAAAATCTTTCCTAGAGCGCTTTGAAGAGAGGTGCCAGGAGCGCAGCAACCAGAGCTCACCGGCCAGAGTCAGCACACAGACCAAGACTCCCTCTGTCACTCCAAACACCAAACTGGTACAGGAGAGACTCAGAACTGCCCAGGCTGCAAACACAACCACTGCTGATCTCACTATGAGACAGAAGCTGGTAGGTTAATGGTACTCCAGTGATTGTTTCCACATCCAAACAGCAGAATGCCATTATAATAAGCTCACTGGTTTCAGGAGCGTGAGAGTGAGCTGGCTCAGATTCGCAGTCGCTTCCAGAAAGGGTGCAAAATGTGGAAGAACGAAGATGAAGGAGCAGACAGCAAGACAAACGCAGGCTCTAAGGTTGGACAGCGACCATCAGACACACACATACCATAAAATCTCCCAGTATTTACCAGATCAGATTTTTCAAATGATGTGCTTTTCAGGAAGAGCTTGCCAAGTCTGTTGAGAGTGAAGTAACCTCCTTCGAGCCAAAGGATAAATATTCTGCACTGTGTGATGAGCAATCAGATACACCCAGCGAGTCCACTTTTCCAGGTACTGCAGACCACTGACCAATCACTTTGACTACTATAATAATAAAATGTTACCAACAGATATCCAGTCAGCAGGACTGGATCCAAAATTTTGGACTGATAGTGATATGCGAGATTCTTTTTAAATCTAAGTTGATATTACTTTTAGGAACAGTCACAATGAAGATGTTACTGGCCAGATTTCAGCTGTTAAGTGAGGTTTATTTTGAATGTGTGCTAAATGTTTGTGTGTTAGACAAGTTTCAGGATCAGAGGGGTAGACTACGAACAAAGTTCAACACAGCCAGGCTTTCTTTGTCTTAGCTGGCTCGACAAAACCTAAAACCCCAGTTGGAGATAACGGGCACCACGACAATGGTTATCAGCTTTCGCTGTTAAGCCGGGCTTTCTGCTACAGGCTCTGTGCGCGCTCACATGAAAAGGGGTGTTTCACAGGTCATATGACTTTTCTTTCACACAAAATGATCCCTGATTAAAATTCTATAAAGAACATAAAAAAATGTAACAGTAAAGTGCAACACTGTTGCAAATAAGACAAGAGATTAATGCTGCAGAAAATCATTAATCTGGTGATTTAGTGCACAGTCTGGTAAAATAAACATTTTAATTTGGGTTAATTATTTTATTACTGAGTGCGCTTTCAGTGCTGCTATTTTTTTCTTTTCTTTTCTTTTTTTTTTGATTGGTTTTGTTTTGTTTTATTTTTTCTTTCTTTTTTCCTAAGGTGACGGCTGCACATTAGAGTCTGAAACTTTAACCTTGATACATTTGATACACTGTTACTGTCCCATAGCCTAATAAAGGAGACGTGGGAATTGCTTTAGTTTGTCGGCAGTGAAATTAATTTTGTTAATTGAATAGGTATAACTGGTGCATGTTCTGTGTTCTAGTAGCTGCGATTCCAGGACTGTAAAAAAGGCTCGGCAGCAGATTTGATCAAGTATAACAATATTTATATATATGGTTGAGATGAGGTCATGTGTTCAGCATAAGCTACCACAGTGATGTAGCCAGGTAAAAAAAGAGCCACTTTCGTGACACAGAAAACTCTTGACTTTAAGCTCAACATAACTTGCTAAACTATTAATCTTGCTTTGTAGTACACCCCTCTGTTCTCATCAGCTCACTTTGTTCAGTGTTTTAGTGAAGGTTAAAGGCGGCTATTCTTTCTATCACAAATTAGAGTGAATTATTATTATCATCAACTATCAACGGTTCCCTTCAAATTTCTCTGCTGAATTATGGTGTGCAGACATTTTCTGATATAATTAAAACTTTACTTTTGTAAACAGTTTCATCTCTGACAAGAATTTCTAACATTATAATGCGTCCGTGTTTCTGTTTCTCTGTGACGCTCATCAATAATTCAGTTTAGCTTGAGTGTCAGATTGTGAGTTTACAGCATTGATACAGTTCATTATTCTGCACAGTTGCTACAACTGTAACAGCAAAGCATGCTTCTTGGATGTCACTCTATAGGTTTCTAACATTGGTTATGTCAAATAGCAGGTTGTGGGTTGATGATCTCCCCTCCAGTGTTGGCTTCCAGCCCCCTGAAGGTGGTTGCTCGCTCTACAGAAAAGCTTACTGAAAAGACCCCAGAGGAAGAGGAAGAAAAAGAAGAAGAAGAAGAAGAAAAAGTGGAGACGACTGTGCAGCAGACCATCAACTCTACAGTCATCAGTGAGCTGTTCGGAGTAATAGAGGACAGTGAAGATCAGAGTGATGAGGAAGATGCTTTGAACATCTCTTCCATGTCCCTCCTCACTCCATTGGCAGAAACTGTCGCTGCTGTGGCAAACAGTCCAGAAAAGAAAATGATGGTAGGCACTAACATGAGCTCTTAATCATGGAAATATGCCAATAAATGGCTCGGTGATAACATTTTCTTCATGTCTTTGTACAGACATCCACTCCAGCCAACTCTTTCATTGTGAAGAACACCACTCCAGACAATGTCTCAAGGCCCAGCAGGTTCCAGAGAGCCAGTGTGGTACGGAGTGCCTCCTCAGATAGTGTAGACGCTTCAGGCGAGGACCACAAACTTCCCTACAGGTAATTGTTATTCCCCATTCAGCGCTCAGATGTTTTAAAGTTGTATGTTTTCACTGTCTCAGGGAATGTGTTTGCTGCTGTGTGTAAGCATCGACGCATACAGGTCAACCAGGGTGAAGGAAACTGAGAGGCCCAGTGTGAAGCAGGTTATTGTGAGAAAAGAGGACATTTCTCAGAGAGAGGAGGAGCTCCGAGGATCCAGCCTGTTCAGCGTCAAACAGAAGATGAAGGTTTGCATAAACTTTGTAGCATATGGGAACAATTTCACCTACTGAAACTTTTATTTAAATGTAAAGAATAAAGTATGTCTCATCTTGCACGACTCTCTGCTGTGTGTGTAGATTCTAACAAATGAGATAAACCTGCAGCAGACGGTTATCCATCAGGCCAGCCAGGCGCTCAACTGCTGCACAGATGAAGAGCACGGAAAAGGCTCACAGGTGGAAGCTGAGGCAGAGAGGCTGCTGATGGTTGCAAGTGAGTTTGTCCTTATCATTTTCACTGCTGAAAATGTCAAACACAACCTTGTGGCTCATTTGGGTCTGATACTTGAAAAACTGACCAGATTGAAAGACATACCAATAAAGTAGATGCTTTTACATAGTGCTAAGACATTTTCTTTTAGGCCATGTGTGTAAAATGTTTAAAAGCATTACATAGATCTGCCTTGTGTAAATGTTAAAGCAACAGTTCCATATAGAAGAAACTGTTTAACAAAAGGAGAATGACATACATGGTTTGGTGACTCCTGCTGGTAGTATCAAAAACTTTCTTAACTTTTGATGGCCTCAGCGGAGAAGTGGGAGGCATTGAAGGTGGAACTCAACCGTCTGAAAGGAGATCCGGTAGGACAGAAAAAGGGCCCTGCAGCCCCACAACCTGCTACCATGACAGCATCCAAGGGCTCCATCACCCTGCAGGATCTACGACTGCCTCTCAAGGCAGACTTTGTCTGTTCCACTGCTAATCAACCAGGTACGCTCACAAATCATACTACTACAGTTTTACATTTTCTCCATTAAACAGTAAGCCATGTCTGTCATCTTGCTGTGTCTTAAATTAGTGCTTTTAGTTGACTGTTATTTGTATTAGTTTTAAGAAACTACACAGTCAAAGTTGGTTATGAGAGTAAAATTCCACAGGAGCCTGGGTTGATGATGCTAATGTGTACCAACACCATTCTGTCTTTTAATTATTTCAGAGTCAACCAAACATTCATTTTTCATCATGATTCGCGCTGGAGCAGAGAACACTGTGGCCACTCCATTAGCCAGCACACACCGCGGCCTCAGTGGGGACACCCTCACCTTCCCCACCAAGTTCACTATGTGAGTCAAAGATTAAGTCGGTCAAAAATGGTCAGTGTAAGGCCTATTGTACTTTGGTCTGAGCACTGCTGTCTACCTAATGTGTATCGTCACTTCAGTGGATCACCTCCATTAGTAAATAGTTCTAATAAAGTATGATAATCCATTTTGTATACTGATTACTGATCAGAGTCCATGACTTTCAGATCTGACGTCACCAGTGACTTTGACATCAGTCTAGAAGTATACTCTTTGGTATGTATCTCATTCTGATTTAAACATGCAGTATTGAACTACTTTGTAGATTTGCTGATCAGTCGAGTTAATGCCGTTCATTCCCTTTCAGGTGCAGAAACGTGAAGTCTGCAGTGACAAGAAGAAGAAACCCAGCAAGTCAGCGGTAAATCCACTTTCTTTCATTCTGTCTTTCTTTCTTTAAAACATACGTTTTGATATTTGATGATGGGACATGCATTAATGCTTAAAGTGTATGTGTGTCCAGATGAAGTGGAGACAGGTTTATGAAGCCCACAATTTGTGTATGTCGGTATGAGAAGTTTATGTATGAGTTCCTAACAGGCTGGTGGGTGTGCACTGTGTGCGGGCTACCTTTAAACAATGTCATCACTCCCAAACTCTGCACAAATTTGGGTGGTCCTTTTTATTGAGTGGAGAAGAAGCTGCAGTGGTATACTGGTTTGACTCTCACAGTTTACCCTTTAAAACAAACTAAATATTTTTGCTTCATCTTACTAGGCTATCACTCCAAAGAGATTCCTCGCCATCACTGTAAGTATTTAAAAAAACAAAAAAAAATTATGATAAGTGTCCTACTTTCCACCTGTTTTTTTTAATTAATTGTTTAATCTTTCTCTACAGAAGACTAAACAGACACCAGGTATGTGAAACTATGAAATTTGTACTAATTTGTATGTGTGAGAGAGAGACAGTCAAACATATAGTACTGTGCAAAGGTCTTGAGCCAAGAAATCAAGAGAGTGAAGGTGGAGGCAATGGTGGAAGTTGAAGAAGGAAGAATGTTACCAGATAACTGGGAAAGTAGAGCTTAAGTGGTGAGGGAAACTGCCAAAAATGTATTTGGTGTATCCTCTGGACAGAGGAAAAAAAATAAGGAGGCTTGGTGGAATAAAAAAGTACAGGAAAGTATTCAAAGGAAGAGGCTGGCAAAGAAAATGTGGGATAGTCAGGGAGATGAAGAAAGTAGACAGGAGTCTACTTCATCTCCAGCGGTGAGGCTTGGAGGCTATGCGTGCAGCAAAGAAAAAGGCTTATAGTGAGTTGCCTGAAGAATGGAGAAGTGTACTGATACTGATTTTCAAGAACAAGGGTGATGTGCAGAGCTGTAGTAAATACAGAGGGATAAAGTTGATGAGCCATACCATGAAGCTGTGGGAAAGAGTTGTTGAAGCTAGGTTAAGAAGATGATCAGTGAGCAGCAGTATGGCTTAATGCCAAGAAAGAGCACTACAGATGCTTTTAGAGTGTTGATGGAGAAATATAGAGATCAGAAGGAGTTGCACTGTGTCTTTGTGGATCTAGAGAAAGCATTTGATAGGGTGCCAAGAGAGGAACCATGATAATGTATGAGGAAGTCAGGAGTGGCAGAGAAGTATGTGAGGGTGGTGCAGGACATGTATGAAGACGGCGAGACAGTGATGAGGTTGGAGTGTCAGATGGGTTCAAGGTGGGGGTGGGATTACATCAGGGATCGGCTCTGAGCCCTTTCTTGTTTTCAGTAGTGATGGACAGGTTGACAAATGACATCAGGCAGGAGTCTCCGTGGACTATGATGTTTGCAGACGGCATTGTGATCTGTAGTGAGAGTAGGGAGCAGGTACAAGAGAGCCTAGAGACGTGGAGGTATGCTTTGGAGAGAAGAGGAATGAAAGTGAGTAGAAGCAAGACAGAATACATGTGTGTGAATGAGAGAGAGACAGGTGGAACAGTGAACATGCAAGGAGCAGAGGTAGTGAAGGTAGATGAGTGGTGAAGAAGAGAGTGCAGGCAGGGTGGAGTGGATGGAGACGTGTGGCAGGGGTGATGTGTGACAGAAGGATAGCAGCAAGAGTGA
>VVAS01098155.1:0-10663 GCA_015103295.1 Ptychochromis oligacanthus | reverse complement strand
TAAAAAAAAAAAAAAAAAAACAGGAGGAAACCCAACCAGCTACGTCATATTTTACATGATTTCGCTACTTACCTTCACTTTCTGAGGTTCCACATACACTTAAGCAGTAAAACAAAGGCTTACATGACTTCTGGAACTTTACATAGCCCAGAGGAGGCCATGTAATTTGAGAGGAAATGCACTTAACATAACTTCTGTGAAGCCTCGAAACACAATAACTGTACCCCAGATAATTAATAAAACATTAATTAATTAACTGTCGTCATGTTTTCTTATATACTAATGTTTAGAGAGGTCACACTCCTCGTGATAAACATCTATACACACATTAATGATAAGGTAATCACTAATGCACTGTGTCTGCATCACCTCATGCAAGTTTGTCACACTCCTACAGTGCAGTGGAAGAGATCAGAGGATTTATTGAAGCAACGCAGCGTCACTATTGTATTTTAGTTATTGATTGGCCAGAGAGGAAAGCCTTTCTGAAAAACTGAACCCCACCCCTCTTTTCTCCATTAAGTAGCTGAAAAAAGCAGATGTGACCCAGTTTGTTTAATCTTCTGTTGTCTTCACATTTTCAAGAAGAATACATTTTCACTATTCTTCCTGTAATATTTTTGTCTTTCCCCTGTATACAACACAACACTGTGTAGTGTATAGAGGGGAAATAGTGCTGTATAAACACTCTCCATGTGTTTATACAGCACTTTCATTTAATCATCAGTTATTATTAAACTCTGTCTCTTTTGTCCTGTCTCTCTCCCCTCTCTTTTGTTTCTCCTCAGCCCCAACCGGTCGAGGTAGATGGCTCAGGTTTAGTCAAAATGAATGATTAATTAATGTTTCATTTATTATCAAAGTACGCTATGTTTAATTTCATTCATTCAGTAAATCTTGCTCTTTTGAGTTGTCAGACAAGCTATTCACACCACTTTAATGTACTATACATAATGTACTCTACACTACGCATTTTGCAACAAGAGAAATGTTACATTCAGTTGATTTTAAATTAGCCTACCTTTAGAATGTCACAAATGTTATTGCTTAGTTTATATTTACTCGTACCATTTGGTAATACATTTTGGTTGTTTATGTGAGTTTAAATATTTTACTGATGTTTTTGTTCTTTAAAACAGCATTGCCATCATTTTTTGAAAACAAAGACAACAACAACAAAAACGATTGCTGCTGCCTTCTTTACACTTCTGAAGAAGTCATACCCAGCAGGTCATTGTCATTTGATAGGAAAATAACTTAGAAGGAGAAACAACCTCAAATTTCAGCTTCACTAACCGAACGAAAAGCAGAAAGGGTGGTCAGGTAAGTAACATCATTCTTTTTACTTATCTGATTATTTTGAAATGTAATGGCACTGTTTGATTGGTGAAAGTTAAAGTTAAGTCACAATAGATTCAGATTATTCAAACTGTAATTGTGCAGAACACATTCAATTTATCAATAATGGAGATGAATATCAGTGATAAATATTATTATGTGCATGGTGACAATTATGGTAAAATAATAATCATGATGACTATATCCATTATAATGAATGAAGCCAAGAATGGAGGAAATTAACATTCTGCTCCTCACAGGTTAGAAATATTAATATCTCAGACATGAGAACTGTAGATTGCACACATACTGAGATTTTTTTTTTTTTTCAAGGAAGACATTTCATGCACACAAACATCTATGAGTATAAAAGCTCAAGTGACAAGTAATGAGGACTCATATCAAGGAGAAAAAACAAACAAACAAACCAAAAACAACAAAAAAAACAGCCATGAAAATAGAAAACAATGTTTTCTAAAATACATACTGTTGTAATATACATAGTAATATTATTAAATTCACATTTAACAGGTGTTACATGAAATGTTACTTTTTCAACTCTGAAAGCAACAAGAATAAAACTCCTAATTCTTGTAGTTGCACAAAAAACATAATATTTTGTGTTAGAATCATAGATCAGAAATATTAGCATAACAATAGATGTATTTTATTTATTTATTGGCTTTTCCAAGTATTATTCTACAATCCCAGTTTCCACAATGACAAGCTTTTGTCTGATTTTTCTCTGAAGGACTTTCCACTCCTTCTCCCCACTCCATAGAATACCATTTTGTGGACGAGAAAATGACCTGGACTGAAGCTCAGAGTTACTATAGAGAAAAGTTCATCTTTTTCACCATCTACAATAGCGACATCCATCAACTGCTTACGAAAATTGCACAAAACAGAAATAACATTAATGATGTCTAGGCATTCTTAGGGCTCTATGATAATGTTTACAGCTGGAAGTGGTCCGTGGAGGTTAAGAATATTTATTTTGACATGAGACATGATTTTTGTTCTGGTTTAAAGACCAACCCAACAGTCTGGCTGGAAAGCAACACTGTATGGTAATTGAGGGGGAAACAGAGCTGAATGATGCACCCTGCCAAACTCTTTACCCTTTTCTGTGTTATGATGGTATGAAAAAATAGTTTAACCTACTATCTCTGCTAGTATAACTTTCATAATGCTCACTCCTCACTCCTCTCTTAAACCTTTCAAAGCCAACAGTACAACAAAGTATGTCTTAGTGGAGCAGAAATGCACCTGGCCAGAGATGCCCCTGAGACAATCCAGCACATACACAGCAGGGTGCAAGATGCTAGCAGGCAGGGCGTACATGGAGCGCCATAATCAAGTAGCTGGCATAGTGTACAGGAACATCTGAGTATGGCCTGGAAGTCCCAAGGTCAAAATGGGAAACGCCTCTAAAGGTGGTTAAGAATGACCGAGCTAAGATCCTGTGGGACTTCCAGATACAGACGGACAAACTGGTGATGGCTAACCAACTGGACAGTGTAGTGGTGGACAAGCAGAGGAAGAAGGCCGTAGTGACAGATGTAGCAATCCCAAGTGATGGCAACATCAGGACAAAAAAACACGAGAAGCTCGAGAAATACCAAGGGCTGAGAGAAGAGCATGATCCTTTGGTCCACTTACAGCCTTTATAACTAAACAGCAGTGATCAAAGCTACCTATATATATATTGAAATAACAGATGAAAATATAAACAATATTTTATTCATATCTAACTTCTCTAAAATTATGCTTCTGTCAGGATAAATGCAACGTTATAGACTGGCCTTGGTGGTGCAGGCCTGTCCAAAAAGGTCACCGTGACCCCTCAGCTACTCCCCTCTACTGGCATACTTTTACAGTTGTAAGTTGTGGCAATTCAGTTCATTTAAAACATTTAATTAATTCATTATTTCCAGGTTTAATTAATTAATGACAATTTAATTATTTCACTATTTAATTACTTGTTACGTGGTTCCTGTGCTGCAGTGCATCACGAATTAATTTTATCTGTCAACCTGACCCATCAAAGTCAGGGGGTGTGGCGAACGCTGATCGAGTCAAAACCGTTGCTTTGGGCTGGAGCCCAGTGGGCTTTTCCCAGTTCCATGTGCACAGGCCGTTCCAATGGCGGAGGAGAGCGCCCCAAACTGTAAGTAAAGTTTTGAAAAAACTTTGATGCACTGCAGCACAGGAACCATGAAATAATTAATTAAATAGTGAAATAATTAAATGTGTAATTAATTAATTACAATTGGAAATAAATAGATAAATAATTAATTAAATGTTTTAAATGAATTAAATTGCCAATTTTAATTAAGTAATGACATTTAATTAATTATTTAATGATGTATTTAATTCATTCATTTTGGCACTCGGGGCCAACCATAGAAAGTAACATTAAGTCATACAGTTATATACATTTTTTTTTAAAAAGCCCACACATATCACAGATAGGTTTTTGGTTAACCACCAAGCTCACATTATTTATCCTGTTAATAGCAGCTTACAGTAGTGCATTGTAGCTTACATAGTGCAGCATGACTAAGGAGGACATTGATTCCGGAATGGATAAGCCCATGAAGACCAAACTTTGGGAAGTTCCCCTCATGTCTCTTTGGAACTAAAAGTGGCCATTCATGGTACAGCTTTTTTCTTTTTTTTAACAGCACGATCTCATTTGAAAATTGTAAAACAAATGAAAATATGTTGAGCATATTCTGCGCTCACAGTCTGTTACTCCAGCTGTCCCAGTGGGGATTTCATTAATCCACTTCTGCACCTTGACAAAATACCTCTTCTGTTAAGTACATTGCTTTTATTTATTTGTATTTTTTAATGAAATAGCAAAGTAAGTTGAGCTAAATGCCCCCCATCAAATGTCTTTTTCCACCCAGTCCATATGCTCTGGTGCCAACCCAAAGTAAATATATTTGATGGAGCTGTGTGTTGATGATTCAACAGCCTGTCCGGGGTTTACTTTTTTTCTTTCTCTTTAAGAGTTTGTATGATGCCACAAGTGATTTTCTAGTTGACCAAAGGAAACTAAATTCCACTTCAAGGCAGTGGACACTGTTACCCATCTTGTTATCTTGTCCATTTGTCCATGCAAACTTCACACAGAATGGTCCTTCCCAGGTTTGAACCCAGAACCCTTTTGCTGTGAGGCAGTGCTAACCACTGAGCTTCATGATGAAACATTACTCCCCCTGCATTTTATGTCCATAGCTATACTGCTGCTATCCCTCAGAAATGCAATAGTAAAAATAATTTTTAGGAAGAAAGGAAACACACAGACAGTCCTGTGCAGATTTGCTTCCATGGAGCCTGAAGAATCATAATTCCAGCTTTAGAGACCAAATACTAGCACAGAGTGTCCATCAATAATACAATGTGCAACAGCATTTACAACATTAAATGTTTTTTTGTTTTTTTTGAAAGCATGACATTTCACTTAAGTTGATTTAGATTTTACAAGAGAAAAGATTGTTTAAATATCTGGGAGGTCTTACACTCCCAGGCAATTAAAGTCAGATAATGCAGTTACAGAATCACGTATTTAGTTTAGGGAGGAGTTTGGGGTCAATAAAAACATTAGACTTAGACTTTAACACAGGAGACCCCGATTCCTTTATCATTTCCAACCCATGGAAATGGTATGATATTGCAAAAATCCCTTTTAACCATGATATTCCATAACCATAACACCCTTTTTTATTGTAGGAATGACTACAGGGATTTCTATATTAAAGCAGATTCTGTTTTTTTCTTGACCAAGTTGTTTGTTGCCTAAATAGCACTGCTATATTTCCAACTGCCACTACGGAAGCTTCTTCATGAGATTCTCCTTTGAATTTTATACAGACCTGGCCAGTATAAAGAGGCATCCACACAGGAAGCAATTCACAGTGGTGTGGTAATTGCATTTAGTGATTTCAAGCAAAACAACTGCTGGCGGGTCCCATGTTAAACCTTTCTCAACTTCCAGGGGAGGGATTGAAGCAAATACCAATGAAAATTAAGGATACCGTTGATTGACACATGACAGGGTGGTAAAAAGATTAGAGGGTAACCTAGGTGACAGACCATCAGTGACAAAGTGATGTGCCACTTAAGAAGCAAAGAAGAGAAATCAGACATTATGCTCACTTTGAAGTAATCAGGGGCTGGATCGGACTATACTGGGATTTCTAGGACTTCTGGTCTGAAAACAGCACCTCCAGATTCACTAACAAGAACAACCTAATAACAGCTATTCAGCACAGTACTGTGCAAAATTTAATTTAGAGTCAGGGAAATGGTGTGATAAAAACTGCAAGGACAAATTTCCTTTGTTGTGTTTCAACTGTGAGCTTCAAAATGCAAACACTGCAAAATCCTGATATTGTATAAAATAACTTTTGATTTTCTTTTGTATGTAGTCCATTTCTTCATTCAGTCTGAGGAAGACATGAACAGCACAGACATCCAGCAACAGGTTTTACAACAGATAAGCAGTTCAGTCACTATGCACAAATTTGACATGTTTAATATTCCTCCCACTAGAAGAAGCAGGACGGAGAAGGTAACGGCACAGATGAACTCTGACAGGATTGAATCGCTTCATATGTAAAGCTAATAACATACTGTGCTGAGCTTTCTTATTCTTAAAAAGATTTATTTTAGAGTGAATACTGTCATCACCAGACAATCACACAGTTTCTGTTTTTACCACCTGATTGACTGCAAATATTTTTTTTTAAATAACAGTTTGACACTGTCCTTCCATGAAACAGATCCCATAGGTTATTCGCCCAAATTCCTTATTGCTACCCATAATCATGTTTCACTGTGAAACATACAGGGATACATGTGTGTTTCCCTTTCCTTTAGAGTCAGTTCTGTTGTACATTATTGCGCTGCACATAATTATCAGTTGATTGCAATAAAAAAAGGGAATACTCTTCACCTCTGGGACGTGTAATTGAATTGAAATGGAAATGTATTATCCTAATGAGATTAACAAAACAAAAATTAAATAAAAACAATAAATACAGCAATGATCTTCAAATGTTTTAGTTGTTTTCACATTTTTAGTAGGTTGAGATTGTGGACGTCAGCAGAAAGGAATATCTGTGCTTCGCTTTTTGCATGTAATTCATGCAGTGGAATTCCTGTGGAATCACATTATCACCTCCCCACCACCCACCCATCCATCCACCCACCCAGCCCTGCTCTCCTCAGCTTAGAATCACCTCTCCTGCACTTTGTCCTCTGCAGCTGCTTTGCGCCCATTTAAATCAACCAGCACCGGCAAACGGCCACAAAGATGGATAGTGTTTCTTATCAGGGTTTTGTTGGCAGTTTGTCTTAGTTATAAGCAAACAAGGGGATAGCTACTGCTAATGACCTTGGGTGTGCAAAACAATATTTGTATATGCATATCTCTCATTTCTTTGTGCGTATGTGCGGCTGGGCATGCTTGAGGGTGCGGGGCTCCACCTGCGTAAGTGTGTGACAGTTGTCAGGGATGGTGCAGCTGACTGTATGTGTGGACTCTGCCGCGTACTTGATGCATCTGACCTCCTCTCACGGCTGGTCTGTCCTGCTGGGGATAAATCATTGGGATCTGTGGCAGGCCAGCCCTACTGTGGTGATTCATGGAGCTGCTTTCATGACCTTCCATTCAGGTACACAGCTGGGCCCACTTGCCTGATGTGCCCATTCATTCCTGTGACTAGACAGCGCCATCTCTATAGCTGCATAATGTACTTACTAGTTAGGAGACATAACCAAAAATGAATAAACACAAATGAAGTCTCTGCTGAAGAGCTGCATGGGTGTGGAGCATCATTTTCAGGTGATAACCTGTTCTATTCATAAAACATTGCTTTTTGTAGCAGACAGAACCTTCCTCTAGCAAGTCCACTCTTAACCAGTCAATTTTACTCCAGTGACAACCATGCTGCTCTCTATTAGTACAGTTACATCCAGATTTGTCACTGAAATGTGACTGTTTAAATGATTAGAAACACTAAGCATGTTTCCTACATGCTCGGGTGCCTGATGTGCGGAGAGGCCCCAGTCTGTGACGACGGCTGTTGCTCAGTCTGCGTGCTGTGTCCCAGTTTACACCAGTTTCATGCTGTCCCTCCCCGCTTCCCTTACATCCTTTTAGGCATTCTACAGAAGACACACATTTTGGAAGGGAAAGAAAAACAGATGCACAATTATACAACTGTTTTACACAACACATGCTTCACTTGTTTGGCTCAGTTTGATATGATTTTGCCAATCTGTGAGAAGTGAACGGACTTAGTTTTGCCCAAAAAAATGTTCCCTATACTGCCATGGAATAACATTTAGCAGTAAACTGCAGTGGCCAGTCAAATATCTTTGGCTGCACATCCCTGATGGACTGTTTTGTAATGTCACTTGAGTCGACATTTAATGACACTGTGGTAACTTCAACTTCAAACTATTTTTTTTTGCTTTTTTGCAGCCAGTTCCTCATCAGAGGGAGAAAATGGTCCAAGGACCCTCCTCATAATCTTAACACCCATTTGGCTGGCTTGGCCTTAGTGTCACTTGACTATGTGGACTGAATCAAATATTTCTCCAAGAATATCATTGTATGATAACACTGGGTTTTAGTGATGCAGTTGCTAGCACTGTCGCTTTAAAGCTAGGAGGTCCTGGGTTAAACTCCACCAGTCAGCTGGGGCCTTTCTGTATGGAGTTTGCATGTTCTCCCTGTGCCTGCATGTGCTCTCTCCAGGTACTCTGGCCTCCCCCTGCACTCCAAAGACATGCTTGTTAGGTTAATTGATGATTCTAAATTGGTCGTAGGTGTGAATGTGCGCATAAATGGTTGTCTTGTCTATGTAAGGCCTGTGATAGACCTGCCCAGAGTATACCTTGCCTCTCAACCTAAGATAGCTTGAATAGGCTCCAAAACAAATACAATAACCAGATGAAGCTGCTTTACATACCTCCTCCTATCTTTTTTCTCATCTTGTAGACCTTTTCAGAATTTCTGTTGTTGACATACTACACGCAGCATCCTTTATGACAGCCAACATGAGCTGGAAGATCTGGAAGGTCTTTTAGGTGATAATTTTCCACAGGTCTTTCTGCTGTTCGACTCTCTTTTTGTATTTAGAGTCTCAAAATCTAAAGTGAGGAAACTGTGCAAATTTGGCCCAACTTGCAATTGAAAAGCATTTGACCTTTATTTGTACAGCCTGTTACATGCGTGCAACACTAACAGATTTAAAATATTATTCCTCTCACAGCAACAAAGGTACCTGGTTCAAAACCCAGCTGGGGTCTTTCTGTGTGGAGTGTACATGTTCTCCCTGTCCCTGTGAGGGTTTCCTCCAGGTGCTCAGACTTCCTCTCACAGTATTAAAATATACACATTAGGCTAATTGGTGATTCCAAATTGGCCATGGATGTGAGGTAGATAAAGTCCTTGAAGTGTATACAATAAAGTGATGGTTAAAATGTGACTTAAAATGTGACCTAAAGTGCTTTGAGAGGTCAGTATGACTAGAAAAGTGCTATATAAATGCGAGTACATTACATTATAAAATTAAGCTATACTTGATTGGCTAGTATTTTGAATAACGTTGAATACTGCAACCTGATTGGTTCAGTAACCATCCTGCAATTTGCCTGAACAGACTGACTTAAACTATTAGACCTTATGAAGTTATTTATTATATGAAAGAAGTTTAATTAATTGAGTGGGATCAATCAGCAATAAAACAAAAGAAAAACACATTCATCACAACACTGTCGTTCTGCTCTTTACAGTAATTGTTTTTTGCTAGAATTACACTTTTTGCTTCATGGACACAATTCAGAGCTATATAAACTGAATCCTATGGCACTTACATGATCAAGTTAGCTGCATGCAGGTCATGTCCTTGTGGCATTTCTTTTTTCGGTCTTTTAAAAGGGTTAATACACCCACCAGCAATAATCTCTGACTAATTCTTCAGTTGGAGAAGAATTGCCTCTGTGCTTTGTTTATCCCCCCCACCCCACCCCACCCCTCACCCCCAGTGTGGAAGGACAGCTGCCCTCTGTCACGAAACCAGGCCAAGTACAGTCAGCGTCTTGGTCCCTCCATTATTCTCCAATCCAAAGTCAACTGAGCAGAAGCGACTGAGCATTTATATAAAAGCCCCCACTGTTTGGAAATTGCTAATCAATAGGAACATTCTGTCAAAAGGTCCACAGTGTGTGTATTCATCTGGTTGTGCAGTTCTCTCACTTTTCTTTGTGAATAAAGCAAACATAGAATAGAACACCATATTCAACAAACAAGCTAAATAACAGCTTATTTGTAATCAATATAATTATACCCTAAATCGTATTTGGTGCCACTTAAAGCCATACAGCCATTCATTTGTGTACAAATTCTTTCCACAGCTTTCAGCTTTCAGCTCCTGGGCAAACAGAGAACTTGGAAAGAACAAAATAGAGCCAAATTTGCTGTGACATAATGGCAAGAATCAATATGACTTTTCCTTCCTAAATGGAAGATAATGGTATCACAATGGAGGCGTGTGGAGCTTGTCTACTCAGCCAGCCTTGATTGATCTGTTACTGCAAGAGTCACTTTGGGACCCGCAAGGTGTCTGGACACATTAGCGTCACACACATGCACACGCGCACACACACATACACACACACACACACACACACACTGGGTTTACTTTGAAAATTCATTGTCAGATCTTCTTTCACACTCATACATCATCATTATGTATTACTTACCTGTATATTCCATCCTATCTATTCCAGGATTTAATTTCTTTATTTACCGATTGTCCTACTCTGCTTCAATTAGTATGTGATTTCAAAAAGAGCCAGGCAAAACTCCCTTTTAAATTCTTTCTTTCTCACAGTTCTGCCTAAAAATCACAGAAAATCGCATAAAAGTATCCTGCTTATTCATTATAATGCCACCATTTCACATGTGAAAGCAACTCTAATTCTAATGTAGCTAAAGAGTATAGCAATTTACAAAGCATCTTTAATCTACATATGCTATGTCAAATTACTTTAAAATTCCATTCGTTTACATCATTTAATCTCTTAAGGTCCATCGGGTTAGTGGTGACTCATCTAGGGTTGGGGTTTTGGTTTGGAAAAGCAACAGGGAGAAAGAAATTAGTGCAAACATTTTATAACTTGGCATTTACATTAATTGTATCAGATGGAGCTGCCAGGCAGGAGGAAAAGAGGAAGACCTCAGAGGAGGTTCATGGATGTAGTGAAGGAGGACATGCAGAGGGTTGGTGTGACAGAGGAGGAT
>VVAS01098089.1:0-10443 GCA_015103295.1 Ptychochromis oligacanthus | reverse complement strand
GAAAGAGAAAAAAACAAACATACAATCTTGCTGTGTGAGTGTGTGTTTGTCACGAAATGCACTTAACAATGAGGCTGACAAGCCACACCCACTCCCCCCGGGAGCCAGAAGCAGACAGAGACAGGCCCCGGAGACCCGGGCCATCCGCGGCCCCCCAGGAATAATTACTACCTGAACACGTTTGATTTTTTTGCTCATATTTCTGATGTTGCCTGTCCCATAGTGTGTACAGCGCTTTTTGGTAGTTTTAAAACACGCTACATTCATAAACCTGTCATGCATTGTGATTTTAAACCATGGCTCAGAAGTAATTTGAATTTTAAAAAAAAAAAGGAAAAAAAAAGAGGATCTTTAAATCAAATTGCACTTTATTTGCCTCTCAGCACATCTCATTACCCCATAGCCTGATAAATCAAAGCTTTCATGACCTTTCCAGACACTGCCCAGCCTGCTCAATTCTAGTCACAAACAATAATGGATATGAGACAACAGGTTTTAAGGTCATTGTAGTAAGACAGATTGTGTACATCATAATTATATTTAAAACCTGGCACAAATTAAGTCTTCTGTCATCTTGTCCAAGCCACAAGCCAGGGCAAGGTTCCATAATGGAAACGAAAATTGATGTGTTGTGTCTCAGCTGCAGATTGCACAGGATGTGAAAACAAAAAAACACAACCAGATTAATAGCCTAACAAGAAAAAAGTGTAATGTTCACTGACTTGAGAGTGACGAGTTTGGGCAGTGGTGACAGTGCAGTAGTGAGATTGTACCAAGTACAATCTGTGTAACTGTAAAGACTGCCCTGGAGAACACACAGTCATCCTCCTTTAAAATTAATAAAGAGGGATTGAATTTCTACACATGAACAAAGACACAAATATTAAAGTTTTACTGAAAGGCAAAACTGATCATTTCTCTTAATAGAGATATTTAAAGAAGTTGAGCTGGATGTCATTTGTTGGAGTGAAATCTTAAGGAGGCAAGATATGGTTTTGACAAGTCCTGTCAGGTTGAAATCTAACAAAAAAACCCAAAAGGTTTAAGTTCAGCTCTCTCACTACAGTCAAACTATGTACTCTAGTGTAACTACACAGCTTAGATGTCATCAAAACACTTTGAGTGCTCAAAAAACAGAGTAGAAAAAGCACTATATAAGAACCAGTCCATTACACTGCCTTCATTCCCTTGTCTCTGTAAGCATGACTTGTTCCCAAACACATTTGCTTAATCTAAAAAGAATTTTTTGTTATTTTATCCGGGTTACCCTGTCTTACAGTTACACACGGTTAATGGGACAATTTTAGGAGATACGCTTTGCTTTGTCCATTAAGCATTAAGCTGGAGCTAAGACATCACTGGCTTAAACATCATCCTACCAGCATCTCGAAGGCTCAGAAAATCAACTTTTGTTTCCCTTACAGAAAGCCAGGGTATTTCCACTCTTTATGCCTGACTAAGCTAATCTTTGGTTGATGCTTAATGGGTGAGTATGAGAGGGATATTGTTTTTTGTTTTTTTTCCCCCAAATAAGAAAGCCAATACATCCTTTTCATGTAAAACTATATGATTAAAAACATAATTATCAAGGTTTTATTTAACTTATGACTAAACAGATGAAATTTACTAAATATAAGAAAGTGGAAAGCACTTATAATTAATGAAACGATACCCTCACATGTCACCTTAAGAACAGCATGTCCATGTGTAAGATGTGGGGAGAACAGTGCAGGATCAAATTAACAAATCACACGGTAATAAAAGTAGACAGTGGACAATCTGCATCTTGCTAATATAAATACTTTAAATAAGTGTAAATAGCTGGTGGTGGATACTCACTGTCCTCTGGAGGTGTGAACCAAGAGAGTGACTAATGTGGACGTGGCTGGACACACACAGTTGAGTGCCAGCATAGCATACTTGAACTCCTCTTCACACACTACATGATCTGATTGAAAAGGAATAATTGCAAAAAACTTTTAGATGAACAAAAAGTCTTTGTCTAAGCAACATGCAAAATGATGGTTTGCTTTTTTAAGTCTTCTCATACTTACCAGCAAACTTAACGTGAAACTTATTTTCTGGCTTGAGAATCTGTACGTAGAGAGGGCAGTTTGGAGCAAAGTCCTTTGCAGCCCATGCCCTCAAAATAGTCTGGTGATCCTGCAGGAATAGAAAATGTTGCATTTTACTTACCCAGTGACTCATCTGTCAATGCATTTTCTGGACCTTGAAGTCTGCCTCAGATAGAGAATATTAGAACATCTGAATATCTCCAACTTCCCTGGCTAATAATGAAAAGGAAGTAGAGTGCTAAGGGAAACTGGCTGCTGAGACAACCTTTAGCATGAAACAGTTTACGACTGCTTTGAAAATTTCTGTTGATGTGACTCACAGCAGCAGTTCGGTCGACTTCGTTCCTGCTGCTCAGGATGAAGCAGGCCTCAGCATCGTCCATCCTGAAGGATTGAAAAAGACACACAAAAAAAAAGAGAGAGAAAGGCAGAAAAGAGACATTTCAACCAGATGTAAAACACACTATTTAAACAGATCAATGCTTTAGAGAAAAGTCAGGCATGGATGAGTGCTAATAACCAGTGACAAAGGCTGAAAAGGTTAACTGCCCAATTCTTCTGTGAAAACACTGCCATAAATTGACATTACACTGCAGTGCTTGCAACACAGGAGCTGCTTCTTCTTCTTTTGGCTGCTCCCTTTTGGGATCGCCACAGCGGATCATCTGCCTCCATCTCACCCTATCCCTAGCATCCTCTTCTGTCACAACAACCCTCTGGATGTCCTCAACAGAGATTAGTCATTTATATCAGGAAAACACACTTGTTTGGAATCTATGAGGGTTACCTGGCTGTGTGGTCACATATCAGTGCATAAAAACTGACATAGCACCTGCACAACTGCACATTAAAGAGGGACTCTTAGAAAAAGAGAGTGGACTTCTGGGCAAATTTAAGACTTCAAAGAAAAAGGACCATGAATATAAGGCTGCAAAACAACATCTGCAACCGGGTAATGAGCTATGAACAGCACACTGGTGCAGTAATATATTCTACTGACACAGACAAAACTGACAGGCCAAACTTTCTGTTATGTGCAGAATGTGCTCTTTGAAGTGAGAAGAGGATCAATGTGGAGTGAAATCGCATTACACTGATGTGAAAGCAGAGGTTAGCCAAGTTGACTTGTAAGTAAGTATCTCACCCTTTAACTGCACTTCAATGGCTTTGCATTGCCAGTTGAGGAGATACCATTTAAATTACATTCCAAGTCATTTAGCTGAGATTCTTATCCAGAAAATAAAATCAATTAAACAGATCAGATTCAGCTAGACTGAAACCTGAAGTTTCCAATGAGATAACATGCAGGATCTATGTTTTTAGGTGTTGGTTGTAAATGTGAGGCTCCATGCCATGCTTTCACTCACTTGGCCCTCATCAGGTCTTGGTCTTTGAGAGCAGACCCTTGCAAGTAGATAACCCTCTGGGACCACAGAGGGATCTGGAGGATACGACGAACCTGAATGTCTATCTCTGTCGGGCACAGGATCACCACGTAATAGTCCTGCAAGGGAAAGAAAAATCAAAATCTTTATTCAAATCCCCAAACATGTTTTCAGATCTTATTGTTCTGCGAGCATTAAATATTTATGACAGAACAAGCTGCATTCAAATTAAATTTTTAGCTGAGACTCGCCCACCTCAATCAAATGAGGACAGGTCATAATAAACAGCACAGGAAACCAAAACTGCTATTTATTGCTGTGTTGTTTTCAGCTACGTTTATAATTGGTTTGAAATTTTTTTCACTTTCATTTTTTAACCCTCATAACTTTGTAAGTACAGGAGAAAGCCACATGAGATTTTCAGGGCTGATAAACATGTTTAAGCTTTGGCATGAGGGCATCAGTCCTTCAGCTAACTTTTCACCCACTCCAAGTGTCACAATCTAAAGCCAAAATGCTGTTTTTGTTTAGCACGATTTTTTCTGTTGCCACATGTCGAGCAATAGATAACACAGTGCTGCATCAAAAAATAACATTTCTGCTGTTTTTTTTCCACATATGGTTTATTTTTGCTCGTTGTATTTCAGCTTCTTCAAAAGACTTCTTCACCCTCCTCACGATCGCTCAAGGCAAAATCTGTTATATTGCCACTTGTGAAAAGAAGGTGACGTGACAGAGCAAAATGGATATTGTTTTTGAAATCAGCAACACAAAATTAGTAAAGAACAAGTGTTAGATTTCGTACAGAAAATAAGATGTAGGGCGGTGTAACTTAAAACTACAAAATCTCCACGTATCTCTACATGCTTCCCAGACCTGTAACTTTACAAACTGGTACCAAAGCATGGAGGTAAAATTTTGCATGCCTTCATTAAATGCACTAAAGTTATTATACATAAACTAGAATGTCAGTGACGTAGTAGCCCATCCGGCTCATGATCCATCACAACTCACACGTTATTGTAATGTGTGAAGTTCAGAAAGTAAGTGATACGTTTTTTGTCATTGGTTGGCTATATTGCTCAAGCTAATGAGAACTAAAATCCATTGAGAATGACATATGACCTTGACCTTGAGCATAATTAGGTGATCACTGTGTGCAAGATTCACTAAATTCTGACCAATATCGTAGGAGGAGTAGCAATTCTTGTGAACTGTGAAAGGACGGACACACAGACGTCTCGCCATGGCATGAGGGCATCAGTCCTTCAGCTAAAAATCTGCTGATTCTGAGGTGGGCAGGTTAAATATTTTTTTTTTCAGATTTGCTTTATTTCATATGGAATAACCAACCTGTACTATTTGTGATGCTGCTAATTACAGAACCGCTCTCCTGCTGATGGTTAAAGAAAGTTGTAGAGATAGAGAGGGTGTCCCGACTACAGTTACAGCTACACTGTCGGTGGAGGATTGCAAAGCTAGAGTTGTATTGTTGAGACAAATAAACATAGCACACTATCTCATTTGGTCTTTCCTCTGTACCTGTAATCTGGGATGAGCGTAGAACTCGTTGAGGAAATCCATCAGCAGGTCTATCTTCAGCGAGCTGACACACAGCACCACATGCTTCTCGGTCTGCGCCCGATGTCGGCTATAGTTCCCCCCTAACTTCTGGCTCTCCATCCACAGGTATGCTAGTTCTTCAAACTGACACAATGACAACAAAACGGGAGTTATGTCAAAAGCAACAAGAATGAAAATAAATAATGGAAGAGGAATAGATTTGCTGTCTGGACACAGATGGAGTGAAAACTGCTGGTGGAGTAGTTTGGCAGCAGCAGCAGTTCATCTCTATTTCTCACTCAATTTGCTCTGCAGGGAAAGAAGCTTTTCAACTGAAGAGATGACCCTGCTTGCGATCTTTAAATATAAATAACACAGTGTATAGGTGGACTAATGATGCAGCAAGTGTGAGGCAGCACAACTTGGCCTAGAATTTTGATTGACACTTGCAAACTTCTGTTTGCCAAAAAATGTCACAGAAGCGAGGGACCAAATTAGACTTGTACTTGCTGTCAGCCAGCATGAAAATGTAATTTAATATTTGATGACAACCATAAGCAGGTCATCAATAGATGCAGAACATCAAAGAATTTCTTACGATTAAACACACCTAACACAAGGCTCACGAATGAGCGTAACCCCTCAGGGCACTTTAGCACAGTTAATACCTGTAGCGGGAGGACCACCAGGGCAACACAGATGAGAATGACCACCAGCAGCTGGGAGGGCCAGATCTGTGGCGTGACGTCCCCGTAGCCCACAGTAGAGAAGGTAACGATGCAGAAATAGAACGAGTCAAACAAGGTCAAGTTCTTCCCGGCTCTCTCTAGATGCTGGATCCCACAAGCCCTGCATAAAAACGAGGAATTATACAGTGACACCAGACATATGTCCTACGGGTAAAGATAATTAAAATATAACATGTGAAAGGGGAGATATTTTACTTAGGCAATCTTCTTCAGTCTGGTAATATAACCTGGTCTAGACTGGATATTACAATTCAATTTGACCAAGACCAAAGGCCCAAAGGTCAATCTAGCAATCAGGCTCCTCCTCAGTATGTCATTTAAAGTGACACCATTGATCGTTCCATCTGTTCCCTCTCACTGCTCGTTAGATGTGTTTTTGCACTGATAAGTTGGAGATTTAATGAAAGCCTGAGGCTGGGGGAAAGTGAATGTCTAAATGGACAGAGCTACGGTTTAAGAAGTGACAGCTTTGATTCAAACAGTCACAGTTGTAAAAGTAGAAAATCAATAAAAAATAACAAAGGGCAGGTTATTAATACAATGACCGTGTCTTTGCAAGTGTTTTCTCTGAAATAATCATGTTTCCCTGTTGCTGATCTTTATTTATATACATCTGTTTCCAACAATAGCAGCTAACAGGCTTCATAATATTAGTCCACTCATATTCTTTTACTTTTTCATGTTCTCTTTTAATCCAATACCATTGACCACATTGCTCTGCCAATAACCAAGTAGCACACAATGTCTGCTTTCAATAGATCTTTCAACAGCTACATTTTCAGTTTCCATTTCTACAACATATATTGCTTCTACCAGATAATAAGCTATGCAAACCACCAACTATGAGACGATGATTTCTGGGTGATGTGGTACAAGGTTCAGAGAACAGATTTTGCCCCCGAGGGTCACTAAATGGGGCTGAGAGCGTCAGCGGTCAGAGATGCACTAACAGTGAGAACAGAGGCTGACTCACCCAGTGAAAACCAGACACAGTAAGGTGCAGATGAGGATGAACACTTGGTTAAACATGGCGGAGTGAGTCCTTTGGATGGCACGATGGAAATCATTCTGGACATAAGAAAAGAGGATTATTAAATGGGCAGATCTGCTCTCCCGTGTGTGTTGTTCATACCACTGTTCGGAAATGAAACACATTTTCCACTCTGGAAGGCAAAATCAAACATTTGTAAGTTCAACAAAAAACTGCAAGAAAAATATTTGCAAAGAAATGTGTTAAAAGGGTCGTACTGTTTCACACATACAGCTCTTTCTAAACTGAATTAAACCCACTAAAATTAGAGCCAAGATCTGTCCCTTTATGTCCGTTATTTTATTAACACACAGACTGTATCATCATCATCATATCAATCCAATGCCCGCTCCTCTTTGGAGAGCATTTTTTTTTATATTCCTATATTAGCATACTGTCCATCTTCCAATGTGGCAGCTCACGACTCATTTTCACTTGCACCTTGTTAGCATGTTCTGCCTGCCACCACCCCCTTGGCCACAGATTCGACCATCTGCCACCTACCGTCTTGGCATGTAGCTCTTACTCAGTCTCATCTGAATCACAGCGAGAGCGCACACTGCACCAGGTGGATACAATGAAATTGCTTAGTATTTCATGTACCTGTCACTTCTATGTCAGACCCTCCTGGACAACATTGATACTACAACACCAGATTTCTGTGCACCATCTGCTTGGGTTTTATTGCACTGTTTTTAATTCTACATTGTCTTGCCCACACTTGTACTTTTTGCTTTGGGCCAACTTGTTCACGATATAATGCAGGCTGAAGTTCTCAAAAAATATACTTTACCATCTCAACTTAGAATATACACTCATTAGTTATACCTTGCTAGTACTGGGTTGGACTCCCTTTTGCCTTCAGAACTGCTTTAACTCTTTGTGGCATTGATTCAACAAGGTGCTGGAAATTCCTCAGAGATTGTGGTCCATATTGACCTGACAGCGTCACACAGTAGCTGTACCTTTATCGGCTGCCCATCCATGATGGAAATCTCCTTTTCCACCACATCCCAAAGGTGCTCTATTGGATTGAGATCTGGTAGCTGTGGAGGGCATTTGAGTGCAGTGAACTCATTGTCATGATAAAGAAACCTGTTTGAGATAATTTGAGCTTTATGACATGGTATGTTGTCCTGCTGGAAGCAGCCATCAGAAGATGGGTACACTGTGGTTATAAAAGGATGGACATGGTCAGCAAGAATACTCAGGTAGGCTGTGGAGTTTAAATGATGCTCAGTTGGTACTAAGAGGCCCAAAGAGTGCCAAGAAAAATATTCCCCACACCATTACACCACCACCAGTAGCCTGAGTCGTTGATACAAGGCAGGATGGATCCATGCTTTCATGTTGTTTATACCAAATTCTGACCCTACCATCTGAATGTCAAAAAAACAAACAAAAAAAAAAAATATCAGAGACTCGTCAGACCAGGTAACATTTTTCCAATTTTCTATCGCCTAGTTTTAGTGAACCGTGTGAATTATAGAATCAGAATTCCTGTTCTGTTCTTAACTGACAGGAGTGACACCTGGTGAGATCTTCTTGTGCTGTAGCCCATCTTCTTCAAGGTGCGACGTGTTGTGTGTTCAGAGATGGTCTTCTTGCTTACCTTGGTTATAACAAGTGGTTATTTGAGTTACTATTCAAAGTCACTTGAATCACCTTTCTTCCCTATTCTGATGGTCAGTTTGAACTTCAACAAGTCTTGATCATGTCTACATGAGTAAATGCATTGAGTTGCTGCCATGTGTTTGGCTGATTAGATAGTTGCATTAACGAGCAGTTAAACAGGTGTACCTAATGAAGTGGCCAGTGTATGTAGGTCCACCTTATTTTAAGTATTGCATGTTTTGCAACACAAGCCTCCAGCACATGCAGTCTGCTCCAAAAGAAAGAAAAAGTGATTGCTTGTTCTTTATGCAACCCTGTGTTAAGGAAACAAAGTATGTCTGAAAAGACTGCTGCTGTTTGAATGTCTGCTCACTGACTAAAAAAATCTTGTCTTTTCTTTTCTCCTAAATAAGTCAGCTCAATGAACATGAGTAACATGGTTTTTGTTGGCTTTATAGCCAACTGATTAGACAATTTATCAAAGTAACCATTGTTACCGCTAACAATGTTACACAGGTAGCTGGTAACACTAGCTTTGAAAAGATACACTGGCTTGTGCACGTGTCAGATGTGTTCACAATAAGAGAGTGTCATCTAATCAGAAAGAAATGAATTAGCCAATTGCTCAATTAAATTCTGTTCTGTTAAATTGTACAAACCCACTGAGCCCTTACAGGCAGTGTTACTCATGAGCTGTAATATGGCTGCTAGAGAGCAGATAATTTAACTACAAAGCCCACTCTAATAAAGAAAACATACAGTTTTGTTTACTCTTTTGTTTAGTACAATATACCTTTAGTGTATACAGTGCAATACATGCTTTATTTAGATTTGAAGATACTTACAATCATATTCTCCAGAGCACCTTTGGCTAGCCAGCAGTTAAGAAATACAGGAACGAATATGTTTCTTAATGGCTCCCAGAAGATCTTAAGGAAAAAAAGGAAGGAGAGAGACAGGGTTAACATGTACAGCACATTGATGAAACATTATTTAGTCAACACATCTGGAAAACGACAGGAAATCAATATCCTAACACAAGAAGAAAATGAAAATGCATTAAGTTATTTCTTATTGAGGGTAAGTCTGGAATGAGGTGCATATGACATTTGGAGAATTAACATTAGTTAAGATTTTTGTGGAAAAGACAAACTGATCAGCTAATTAAGTTAATTACTCACAGTGATTATAAATGGCACTGTATTGATCATCTCCAATATGAAGGACATCTGGAAGATCTGCTCCCAAATGTTCCCCTAGAAAGGAATTTGATGGGTAATAATTCAATTATAATGCAGGACATCACCATGAACCAACACTGTACACGAAAAAGAACGACTGCGTTAGGAGTCTCGAGTCTGTGTTAAACTCTGAAACGTGACTTGAGATAAGATGCCACATGCTTCTTTCTTTGATATTAACAATTTTAGTGTTGATGCCTGAAAAGAACACTCTTTATATGTACCTGCCTTTGTCCTTAAAACATTGAAGAATGTAATTATGTTGGCATGAGCTTTATGTGTAAATCTCTCTTCATAATGAAGGGTTTACATCATCTACTGTATGACACATTCCCTGCTCATTTAGGCGTATGTTATGCAATGTGTTTGCGCACTGTAATTACATTTGGTATTATACAGCAGTGAATGAGAGAAAGCTTGGCTATTTCCAAATAACGGAATTAAAAATATGACTGATTATACTCTGTAGGCACTGGCAAGATGAAGACTTTATGTTCAAAATGCAGAACAGTATAAACTTACACTGAAGTATGACACACTGAGGAAGTGAGATTGGAAACTAAACATACAGTGGTGTGAAAAAGTGTTTAGTTTTTTGCATGTTTGTCACACTTAAATGTTTCAGATCATCAAACAAATTTAAATAATAGACAAAGATAACAAGTAAAAAAAAAAAAATGCAGTTTTTAAATGAAGGTTCTTATTATTAAAAAAAACAAAAAAACCAAACCTACATGGCCCTGTGTGAAAAAGTGATTGCACCCTAAGTTATATCATGAATTAACA